>KN880513.1:0-98599 GCA_000934385.1 Cylindrobasidium torrendii FP15055 ss-10 | reverse complement strand
CAGGCACGGGCAGATTTTACTAGGCTTCAACTCATTGTGGGTGGTAGGTAAGTACATATGATGGTAATATATAGTGCATTGAACGAAATTAAACTTTCCTCTCTGGCTTGCAGCGCTCTCGTAGTATGCGCGAGAGGCGGGGGAACTTCGTCGGGGCGCACGCTGCGCCGCGACGTCATATCTGGCCTTTGCCCTTTTGGGCGGCTTGGTTCCTGGCCTCGCACAGTTCCCGAAAACACCGCGGAAGCGCCTTAGACCGTCTAATTTGACGGTCAGACTGGGGGGGCTTGACCGTCAAATTAGACGGTCTAGGTGGGACACTGAGGTGAACTGACAGCAGACTCCGAGAGCGAACTCTTTCGCGAATCTTGTAAGGAGTCCGTCGTTACAAGTGATCAGCGGAGTTCCTTCCATTCCTGGTGGTTTGGAATAACCATCATCGGGGGTGTTTGTGTTAGACTCCGCTGCTGTACTAGTGTCGGTATTCAAAAAAAATCCAACATCCGCTAGCGAATCGTCGGCGAAGCTCCGTCTTGTTCTGCCGAGGCGCTCCGCGCTTTGTAGGTGAGCTGCCCGCCACTCAAAGCCTCTCGAACCATACACATATCAGTAGGACTCGTTCTGGGCCAGTCATTTCAATTGTCATGATGTATTGTGTCAGCTTCAATGATACATTGATTCAATGTCAATAAATATCAATTGCCCTTGCTTCTGCCAATGGACTGGCGACCCTTCGGAGAACCCAGGCTCCCGAACCATTGGCACCAAAATCCAGATTTTGCTCGAGACTTCAATACATGTGTACATCAAGACCAACGTGCTTTTGAGAAACTCATGTAAATAATATATTAACAATTTACCATGTAGCAGTAGCAATTGTAGGGCAATTGAGTTTGTGTGCAGCCCTGAATACAGCAACTGAAAGTTCAACCATGCGCTTTGTGCGATTTCCGACCCACTTTGGTCGAACTTGAAATTCTCGCACTAGTAGCACTTCAAAGTCGTCGTCGGCCTCAGCGCCTTCGAGTTCCAAGAAGAAAATGTTTCGACCTGGCACTCCATATCGCACCACCCGGATGCACTACCGGTTATTTGGCCATCAAGGGATGACGGAGTTCGTTATTTCTTCCGCAGGCTCTGGGCGGGCAAAAAAGTGCGGAATGTAACGAGGGTACACCTTCTTGACTTATCCTCATCACAAGCACTCTGGCGTGGAACCTCTTCGTCTTTCCGTTTCTTTCTCCAGTCATCCAGCCCCAGGCTGTGGGTCAGCCGATATTCTCCAATGTCTCTTCCTGGGAATAACCATACGACGTTCGTCGACAACGATTGGATTTGGAGTCTTGGGAACTGATTTGGGACAGTGTTGGCTGCCTGTACATTGCAGTAGTCGTTGGGTCGGCGTACGTCTGCAGTCCTTTTTGATTTCTTCGTGATTGACGCCCGACCCCTCAGTTTATATGGCGGTACGCTGTTGCCTTTGAAGCACTTCATGCCGCGCCACTGACGCGATCGTGCTTGGTAGTCGGTTGTCTTCAAGCATGGCTGTATTTCCGCAAGTTTAGCAAGCGGGACAACTGGTGGATAAAGGGATGTGTGATTTTCGTCACCGTCTGCGACACCGTACAGATGGCGCTCATATCAGGTACGCGGCGCCGGGCAAAGCGACTGTTCGCGCGCCTCCATGTGCATCATCCACGGAGGTATCTCATGACATATCCCAGCTGCGGTGTATATCTATCTGGTCACCAGTCTGTCCGCTCGTTTTCTCATCTGGAAACCTATTGACCTTGGCCAACAGATAATGGACAACCGGAGCACCTCAAGGTCCTAGAACCGTGCGCACATTTGCCCGAAGAAACGGCGCCAGTGATTGATATCTCCTTCGTATAGGACGCTGCTGGTCGAGCTGTTGTTCAGTGCCGGAATATCTGTTGCTGTACAAATGTGCGTTCGTCTAACAGAAGAGCGACTTCTTTCATGCTCATGACGAGCTCCAGGTTTTACGCGTACCGGATTTACATCTGTGCGTATGCCTCCTCATTGGTCCGTACAACAGGCTCACCAGTCGACAGTGAGCAACAAGAAATGGTATTTGGCAGCACTGGTCGTTTTCCTTGCTTGGGCATCTATCAGTGCGTCTTTCGACGACAGTCACTACACAGGCTAACATACCCGCTTTATTAGTTGCTGGTCTTGGTATGTGCATTCAACCCCTCATTAGCTCTTCAGCTCACGGTGAATGCAGTGTTTTTGTCCAAAGTGTCCGTGCCCTCTCGTTCGTCACTCTCGTATTGAGGCTCAGACGGAACCATTCCAGGCTTCAATATCGTTATGTCAATGACCTTCTGCTCCAAACAGTAAGTCCATGTCCATATTAGTTTCTTAGACAGACACTCAGTGTCATGGCAGACCCTTTCCATGACATCCAGTGGGCTCAGCGCGTTATGCGGTAAGTCCTTCGTCCCCGGCATGGCGACCCTTACTTAGCTCTCGGTTGAAGACATCGTGATCACTATACTCCTCGTGTTCTACCTGGAACGCTCGAAGACGGGCTTGCGAAAGGTACGCTCTGTGCAAAGGGAATCCAATCAACCATTTGACCGCTTTAACAGAGTACAGACATGATCAATAGGCTCATTCTCTTCGCGTTCAGCACGGGAATGCCTACAACAGCATGTGCAACGCTCTCGTTCTCACTTGTTTGTTTATCCGTACAGGCAATTTTGTCCACTCATTCACACCAATACAGATGAAAGGAGAACCAAACTCCTACATGTACATACTGTTTTATTTGATCAGTGCGTTCATCTCAGAGTCCTTCGTCTTTCTTGAACTAACTTCATCTTCCAGTGGGACGCTGTACGCATTTTCTAATTTGGTGTTGTATCATGTCGCTCACCGCTCAAAGTCTTCACGAATTCGTTGCTCATTAACCTTAACGGGCGGTAGGTGTCTCGTTATCCTGTCACTACCTGTTGGTTAAACGACACACAGAGCGTATATTGCGGGAGACAGCATGGGATTGGGGCGTACAGACCTCGAAAGCAATGGCATTTCACTTAACACAGTCCGCTTTCAAGTTGTAGGTCCCATCACAACGTATATTCTGCTGCCTGACCTTTACCTGTCACAGAACCACCCCGACGACGTAAATTCACAAGGAATAGCGATAGTACGGATACAAACCAATCCAGACAGAGTATGTTCCACTTCCACACACGTCGCTCCATTTACTGTAACCTCCCCATCCATCCGTCGATTATGCCTAACCGTCGACGTCAACAGGATGATAGCAAAGGTGCTTCAAGAGACTCGGACTACTCTCCTGGGCCTGAAGCGAAAATGGTCTAACGAGGCCACCAGTTGTGCGGAGTTGCTACCGATATTTATATATTCTGTAGACTTCGCTCGTTGTACCACCACATCGTTGATTGTTATGGGTTTTACTTGGATCTGTGTTCCAAAAAATTTCGACTGAGAAGACTCCAGTGATTGAGTGACGCTGCACATTGAACGCGGAGTATGTTGATGTGCATTATGGAGAACACACCTAAGGTGGTATGATGTATTCCACCAGTGGGGTATATTAGCAACAGATTACCAGCCTAGCGTGTATCACACAGTACAGCTTGCAGCATGCAAGACCGATGAAGACACGGATATGTAGGACACCAACATGAGTATACACAAGGGAAAAAGAGTAAAAAGAATGGACTGTAAAAATGTACATGTGCAATATCAAAACTCGGAAAGCCATATCTAACTGTCCTTAAGCTGCAAGCAACACCTCCAGTTGCTCGGGAGAAAACCGGGGGGTGATGTTTAGTGGGTACTTTGCGAGCATGCTGACAATTCCCGGTTGAGAGTCGATGGAAGGAACGATAGGTTCGCCGTTCTCGTCTTTTGCGAGTCCGATGTTGAACACGGAAAGACTCATAGCGAAGGTGATAAAGATTGACGCATGCGCAAGGAGGCGGCCTGGGCAATAACTGTATGGTTTATCAGCATGATGGGAGCGGGGAGGATGAAGGCAATTCGCACCGGCGCCCGATGCCAAAGACGTAGTCGTACGGGTCGCGCTGCGGGCTGTCTCCGAGGAAGCGGTCGGGGTCGAATTTGAAGGGGTTTGGATATGCTACTGGGTCGTGTGCAATTTGCCTGTCAATGGGTATCAGCCTATGACCCGTTTTGAGACATGTTATGCTCACCAAAGATTGCCAAATACGACACTCCCTTTGGGAATGAAGTAGCCATCGATAATGTCATCCTCAAGCGAAGTATGAGGGATTGCTGCAGGACCCGTCAGTCCTAAGATGTGGCACAAAATGGTTGCTGCGTACCTAAAGGTACGGCAGGATGCGTGCGGACCACTTCCTTGATGACTGCCTGGAGGTATGGCAGATGCGCCTTGTCGGTGAAATTGGGCAGTCGATCGCGTCCACAAACAGAGTCAACTTCGGCTTGGACCCGCTCGTGGATTTCTGGATGCATTGCCATCAAGAGGTAAAAACAATACAGCGTGATTGCGGTCTATAATGTGTCGTCAGAACAGCCCAGATTACAAGAGACGGGCTCACAGTATCGGCACCCCCACCGAGTGTTCCTCCAGCGCCATACCGCATCAGGTTAAGCTCCTCCGTTGTCATTTCTCGCCTGAGCCATTTGGCACAGAACGAATCTTCTGCGGTGCCGTCCGCCTTGGTTCAGGATTAGCCACGCGCGTGGAAGGATACATGGGGGCTACGCACAAGGCTTCTGTATGTCGTGCCTAAAGGATCGTCGACAAGGTCCAGATAGAGGGGTGTCCATTCCTTCGCTTTGCGCTTGAACGCTGTCGGGAACCAGTCGGGGAGTTTGTTGACTATGGCACCAATCAGCAGTATTTGGTTAGCAGTTGAACATGGCTTACGGAAGGGGAGTGCGTTCACGTAGAAGGATCCTGGAGAAGAGGCATCGCTGAATATCTTGATGACATTGTTGGCCTTTGCAATCACCGGGTCGTTTTGTTTGAGAGCTTTGTAGCCGTAGAGGATACGCAAGATGAGGGCGCCAGAATGTCTACTTGCTGTGAGATAACTCGGAGTGAGCTCGAAGCGCACACATACTGGAAACAGTGGTCGACCAGATTCTCAGGCGTCTCGGCAACGAGCTCAATGAACGTCTTTGCTTGGTCGAGTTCTTGGGGGAAGAAAGTCTCCGCCAATGCTGTCGTGCCAAATTCCTGGTAGAACATTTTCCTGAAAATGACCTTGAGAATCGAACGGGCCGGACACGTTAGAGCCTTAGCACACCTCGTCTTTGTTAGATCAGGGCCGGCCCTCAGCAGCCCGAACGACCGCGACCACTCCATGATGTCCATCATGGGCACAGATGGGCGCGAACAGAAGTTGGCGCCTCGTTTCTCGAAGAAATCCTTCACTTTCTCGATGGTGCTGAGCACGATGATAGTGGTCGGGCCAACTGTGAGCGACATAACCGGGCCTGGTGCCACAGTTTCAATAAAGAGAAGAGAGTGGGCAGAATGGGAGGCCACTGACCGTACGTCTCGCTCATTCTGGCGTAGACTTCCCAGTCCTTGCCAGTTGGCATATCAAATAGGTTTCCCACGACTGGCAGCCCTCGTGGGCCAGGTGGCTTGGGCACACCTTTGCGACTCAAGAAGAGATATCCCACGGTCAGCGCAGCGACGACGCCGACTGTCTGTGCTGCTACGGACGCCATTATCCAAACGCAAACTTCACGGCCGAGATGATGGCAGAAGGAGAAGGAAGCAACCCTGGAGCACACCGGCCTATCGAGACTAGTATCCGGTGGTCGGTTGCAGTTAGCTCAGGCTTTGCCAGCAGGAACTAGTAAACTAGCCCCGTTTCGTATTTCATCGCCGTTACGCACCCCATGGAGAGACAGAGAGAGAGAGATAGCCCAGCGCGCGCAGCGGGCGCATTATGGCATTCTCTCAAAAAGCATAGGCTTCAATAATGCAATTAAATTTAATGGTCCCAATAAAAATGCGCCTTGATGCGAAGCTCGAACCCTGATGCGAACGCAATTAAACAATGATCCACAGCACTAAAAGTGGTGGGATTCATGCCGTGCTGACGAATGCCAGATGACTTCGGCGGCGCGTACACACCTACTAGTAGCGCCAACTCTGCGCCAACTCAGTCCAAAAATCTCTGGACACAGCGGCGAGCACCCAGTCCATGTGATGACCTCTTGATTGTGATACAGTAGCCTCGAAAGAATATTGCGAATGAGGCATAAGAAGTGACTAGATTCCGTTTCAACACATCCCGTATCCAGCAGAGAGCGTGTAGGTAAATAATGTAATGTATGCGACCGGCAAGACTGAGATGCTACAAGACGATTCGTACACTCCGTAGGACGCTTAACGTGGGTGTATATACCTGGCCATTATCAGACTAAATAGTAGGAAAGACATGAAGGTAATGCGAACAAAGAGAGCGAGAGAAGATAGATGGGAAAGGATACAGAAGCAATGCATAAGGAAGAGACTTAAGATATAGTAGGGTCAGATACCATCATTCGTAGGGCCACTACTGGTCATCCCAGTTGTCGAACTCTTCGTCTGACCAACCAGCGTCGTCGCGCTCGTAAAAATGATATCCGAGTAATCGTCAAGATTCTGGTGGTCCAGCGGCAGGAGGACATGGGGGAAGCCTCTCCTCTGGCGAAGGTGTTGGTGATGCTGCTCGAGACTCGAAGGTATTTGCGGCGAGGGAGTCGGATTTGGACGCGATTAATGTTCTGTCCGTATCTACGGTGGACATCATAGTGACAGGCTGGTTGTGTGGGTAGTAAGAGCCTCTCGGATTCCGCGTGAAATCATAAACAGTAAATCTGCAAGTGTACGGTGAGCAAGGCGTGACCAGTAGCTAGCAGTTGCGTACTGTTCCTCCAGCTGCCTGAGCTCTGGTCGAAGTTTATCCAAGTCAGTGTTGGCTTTGCGTTTGGTATGTGTAAGGGGTTTCTCGACCATCAAGAATTCGTCCAGCTCGTGGGAGACGTCGAAATTGGCATGTTTCATCTGCGGAAGGAACGTTCTTTAGGACACAACAACGCGCGCAACCAGCCAAGGCACTTACGTCGGGCACAAATGGTGGAACGGCCTCTTTTCTCTCCAGAACTGCCCAGTCTATGCTGGCGAACCAAGGATGTGACTTGATGTCGTCGATGCCGTTCTTATTCCGACAGCCCAGACGGACGGACACGTCTCTCTCGATGAACTTTGCAGGCGTTAGACGAGCTGCATGCGGGGAGAACAACCACGCACCCCTTTCATAGCCTGCACACATTCTTGGGTGACCTCTGACGTCTCGGGGAACTTGACAGTGTCTTTCAGGATAGAGTGGGTCATGCGTTCCGCGTTCTTGCCGTCAAACGGTCGCTTGTGAAAGAGGAGTTCGTAGGCAGTGACCCCTAGACTCCACCAATCTGCCTCCCAGGAATACCCTTTCTTGCCAACGACCTGGGGAGCCATGTACGCCATACTGCCAGCGATGCTTGTATGTAGACGCCTCTCAGAATAGTGGATGGCAACATTGAAATCCGTGATATGTGCATGACCTTTAGAGTCTAGCAGGACATTGTCGGGTTTTAAGTCTCTAGAACGGCGGTTTAATGTATGGAGGCGGGTGAAAGCACTGCGACGTACCGATGGACAATCTTCTTCTTGTGCAGGTATTCCAGCCCGCAAGACAACTCTGCAATCCAGAATTTGACCACTTCTTCTGGAATGCTCCCCTTGCGCTCCAGATGGACTATAGCGGGAGGTTAGACGGAGAGGGGACAAGAGCCAAGGGCACGCACATCGCAAGTCACCCCCAAGCATTAGATCAATCACAAAGAAACAGTTTTCATCATCTTGGAAGGCGAACCGCAGGTTCACAACGAAAGCATTGTCAATCTGTGTGTCTGGTCAATGCATGCGTGAAGGGGAGGGGATGATGGTCGGCCCGTACCTCTTCCAGTAACCGGCGCTCCTGTATGACATTTGCTACAGCCTTTTGACGGAGGCACTGTGCCTTGTCGATGTATTTGAGGGCGTACAGTTTCTTCGTTTTCTTGTGCTCGACTACTCGGACCTGGGAGGGGGGACAAGATGAGCGGCAAGTGCTGTTGAGGCAGCCGCGAGACGCACCTTTCCAAATGCCCCGCGTCCTATTGCCCGGTGAAGGTCAAAGAAGTTGAGATTAACCTCGTCATTCTCAAAATCAACCTAGGAAAGACTTTGAGTAATGAAAGCCTAAGGTAGAACGAGCGCAACGCACGGGTTCAGAGAAACAGCAGCCCATCCTAATCGAACAAAGAACCGAGAAATTGACGTGTCCAATGGCCTCTGTGGACTTGCGCGGACAAAAGGAGGGCGGAGCGCACGAAGCCTGGAGAGAATGGTGGAGGAGAGAAGGCAAGGAGCGTCCGATCTTTGCTCTGGCGCTTCACAAATGCTATAGATCCGGATATGGTATTTCCTAACCGGCACACCGGCAAGCCCCGTCGCGTGCGTGATGAACTCTTCGTAGCTGCCATCGCGGGCGGTTTTTATTGTCTTCGCTAGCGCGCCTAATTGTTGCAAACCTGCAATATTTCTATGTCTAATTGTTGTGATGCACCACAGATAACCCTCAGCTTGCTTCTAGTATATTGATCACTGGAATGAGAGAAAACAGATGTACTTTTGCTTTGACAAGAGGCACAAGTCCAATCAACCTGCGCACCGTGCCGAAATCCGCATATCTACCCCGGAGAAAACCGATGCGGTCACAATGTACACCCACGGCCCACGAGGTTCCCGCGTGCGCTACTCCCTCCGCGTTCCCACGAACCTGCACTTAGCCTCTCTTCTTTTTCCGAGATTTGGAAGCGAGAACATGTCCATCTTTTCTCTTTGAAAAGCGTAACCAAGGGTGAGGGTGTCAATACTCGCCCCAAGCCGCGAGCATCACTCATTTGAATGTTTGTATTGGTCCCAATGGGGTTTCGGTCGAGGATTATGGACACCATGAACGTTGACCTTGGGCTGACCTTGTACTTATCATCTGCTGTTATGCGCCAATATCCACAAACCGCCTCCGCTCATCACGGTTACCAGTTTTCCACCCAAGGTCCAAATGTGTGTGGGAAACTTGCTGGTCTGCAAAAGCTAGGATCATAGCGCATTCATTCTTCGCAGTCACCTACATATATGAGTGTCATAGGATCACAGAACGGAAGTAGGGCAACTTGTACTCAACGCCTGCTCCAAATCGCATGCGGCATCGGTGTTTGGGGGTGCTACATCTCACACTACTAACCCCATCTGGACTGTGAACAAGCAATACCGCATTGGGATAGGTGTTCCGCCCCCACATGAGGTGTCGGTCCTTGTTGTCGGGAACACGTCTATTCCTGATTTGACGCGGGGCTTCGAGCCTTGGACACAGGCGAGGCACCTCATGCCGCCATCCCCTCCGTACAGATTTCATCAGCGATTGCTGAACGATTAGTATGATGATGACTAGAAAGAATCACCTAGCCTCCCGAAGTCGCTCAGATCATAGGCGCGCCCCAGCGTAATGATATGGCTAGAGGTCTCAATTCGATATTCCGACCTCCATAAAGTCGTGCGTCTTTGCTCACACAGACACCTGTCACCGACAGAAGACTATTGACAAGGAATACACCCCTCCTAGTGCGCAATTCTTGCCGCGCATTGGTCGTGTGTATCATATGCATTTTATATTGCCTCGGATGGGTTCACTTGCCCGTTCAAAAATGTCTTTGGTAGTATTGCATGTAAGGCTGCTTGAATGACTTCGACGTATCTGAGGGATATTAGAACAGAGCCATATGCATGCGCCAAGTAACGGTAACTGACCTTTGGTCCCTTGCAAACACTTTGACTGCAACTTCCGCAAATACTTGTGGTCGAAGAAGTGATAATTGTCCAGTTCCCAAAAGGGCAGCAGCTAGAATCGCAATCATTAGTATTGCATAAAGGGCTTCATCCTGCCGTACTTTGCGCATCCCAGTCCTTGTAGAACTTGATGGTGGCGAACGGGTCCTTATCCTTCATGCCCCAGTGCATTGGGGTAATGTCGACCAAAACGTCACCCTCCCTCAGCTCAGTGGACAAAAGGTGCTGCGATCCAAGTCGACGGGCAGCGTTCACAATTGTCGCAGGAGTGAGTTGCTTGCGCACGCTCGTTGGGAGAGGCCATGCTAGATACACCGCCTCCGCTATCGCGTACAAGTCGCTAGTGTGTATACGCCGTACGATTTGTTGTGCTTCGGTGAGGCGCGGATCTTCCGAACGGTCGATTTCAGCGACGATATCATCGGTGAGATGTAAGAATCTCCTTGGAGAGTTCACTCGAGAGGATATGCGCAATGCTTCATCCGCTAGGAGGAACGCGTCGACAAGCATACCCTCAAAGGCCTTTACTATAGTCTGCATCAGCTCTGATACTCCGTCCATTAGCGGAATGGCAACTCACTGTCGGGTTGATTGTAGAGAGCATACAACCTGTATCTGGCTTGTAGTAGACTGACAACGTTATGGACATCGCTCAGGCCATAGCAGATCTCACCATCGATGACACGAGCGGAGTGTATCAAAAGAAGTGGGGAGTAGTTTCCTCTGTCCCCTGTCGCTTCCATATCACGGGAAATATAGTCCCATTTGTCTACATCGAGGCCATTGCGTTTATTGGCCACAATCTCAAAGAGAAATGTGCGCTCGGGGATTTCATGCACGCTGGAGTGCTTCACGGCGCCAGCAATGAGATCTTTGATGAAAGCGACATCTTGAGGTGGTAGGGGCACATTGTTGTCGTCTATCAAGTGGTCAAACATCCGTTCTGATTGTTCTTCGTGGGTCCATTTCGCTTCGGGTTGCGCAAGGGACATGTAGTCCTCCCAGAGATGGCTGAAGGGTCCGTGCCCGATGTCATGGCATAGTCTTTCATCACGTTCATTGGTGCAATATGGCGAAACATGGACTGACTTACCCAGCAATTTTTACGCAAGCGATATCGCGTGCCGTGATACCAAGCTCGGGCTGGCGTCGGTGGATACTTTCTACCATAAGCCCGGCAAGGTGCGCTGTCCCGAGGGAGTGCTCAAAACGATTGTGCGATGCGCCAGGCCAGACATGGTAGGCTGCACCGGTTTGCTTAAGGTTGCGCAGACGCTGGAATTGTGGGCTACGTGCGGGTCATCAGCGGTGCAAAGAAATGCAGGAGATGGTCAGACTTACGTGTCGATAATCTCACACATGAGCGGGGTGAGCTCAATTTGGCCAAAAATGTTGTCGGTCACAATCCGACTTTGGCCTGGTGGGCCGTATGCAGCGAATGCAGCCATGGCGGTTGGGAACAAAGCGAAGATAGCTCGTCATATCTACGATACTGCCGACGGCAATGGTGCCATTGCGCTGAATGGGCGCAAGAAGCAGGGTTTGTGAACCACGAGGTTTGATAAGTGCACCCCTCGGCCCGAGTCCCGCAATCTACTGATCGATCAGATGCTGAATGAATGAATTTACATGCACATTGAATAAAGCACTTTGCTTCCTCCCACAAAAACCATGTACAAACACTCGTATGCGTCTCGTATACAGAACCACACAAACCCTGCCGCTCGGCTTCTGCTGGAGATTATGGAGCGCAAGCAGTCCAATCTGGCCGTCAGCGTCGATGTCACCAAGGCTCAAGACTTTCTGGCCATCATAGATGCTGTCGGGCCCTATGTCTGCATGATAAAGGCAATTCTCAGTTTCTCCCCTACCAAAGAACTTCTCTCATGTTGCGAAGACGCACGTCGATGTCATCGAAGACTTCGAACCCAGCCTTGTCAGAACCCTGCAAGCGCTTAGTGCAAAATACGATTTCTGCATCTTTGAAGACCGGAAATTTGCAGACATCGGTCTGTACTTGCCGCTCATACCTGCATCATACTCCTGACTGCCGCATCTAGGCAATACTGTCGCGCTACAATACGCGAGCGGGGTTTATAAAATCGCAGAGTGGTCGCATTTGACGAATGCACACCCAGTGCCAGGACCTTCTGTTGTCACAGGGCTTAAATCTGTTGGCCTGCAGCGCGGTCGAGGACTTCTCCTCCTTGCTGAAATGAGTACGGCCGGTGCGCTTACAACGGGCTCGTACACAGAGGATGCAGTGAAAATGGCGCGTGCGAACCGAGACTTTGTCGTTGGATTTATCGCCCAGAGACGGATGGAAAGTGTTGGTGCATCCAAAACGGACGATACCACTGGAGAGGACTTCCTTATTCTCACACCAGGTGTTGGCCTCGATGTCAAGGGCGACGGCATGGGTCAGCAGTACCGCACGCCCCGAGAAGTTGTTGTCGGCGCTGGGTGTGATGTGATCATTGTTGGACGTGGTGTCTACGGAACAGACTACAGTCTTACCGCCAAAATTGCTGGACAGGCAAAGCGCTACCAGGATGAAGGCTGGAAGGCATACTTGGAACGCCTGACGGCATGATTGTGACAAGTTCGATGTTTTTATAGTAAATACAAGACGACGTATTCAGAGAAAGAGCGTGGTACACCGTAGTGATGAGTTCGAGTGTCAGACTAAACCAGTGGGATAGATCAAGAAGTATGCTACATAGTGGACCATAAATGATGAGAAAATGAGAAGAAGGGTTTATGCGAGGAGCCTGCGGTTGTGTAGGTGCATGTTTCTGAGTGCTCTTGCGACGTGCGTTTGGACACCGTTTTAAAACAGCACCGACTTGCTACGGTGGACGGGCCTGCGCCCAAGGCTGAAAATCTTGGCGACGGAGAATTTGGTGTGTTTAACGTCCTCGTCGCTGGACTCTCCGCTAGAAGAGGTCGTGGAGGTTCTCTGGGGCCTGGCCCGCACGAGTTGGCCAAATTCATTGTACATGGCGTGTGTTTCCCGAGGCGACTGAGCGCTGGCGAAGAGGGCAAATGGGTTGGTTGTCGAAGCGCTGAGCGTGCCGTACGGGGAAGAAGGTGACATTTTGGCGGCGGTAGATTTGTAGGGAAACGAACGACGGGGAAGGTGTGGGCTGGTGACGAAGCGTTCGGGGTAATGGCGCTTGTGTGTCTCGATGGTGATGGTGGGAAGGAAACGGAAGCGACGCACACATGTTTCGCACCCGTGCAGGGCCTTTATATATGTATATAAGTTACCTCCCACTGTTCAGCGATCGGCCTCGATGCGCTGGCCTCAGTCCTTCTTGGGGTCGCCAGGCGACCTTCTTGGGCTTTTGACGCATACGGAATGTGTTTATGCACACGGGTGCTACGCTAGCGGGGTGGAAAGTCAAATGCAAAATGGGCTTCGTGCTTGGATGCCGCAAGGCGGTATCTCCATTTGGGATTCTGAAGGTAATGCCCGCAATTGGGCAAACTTGACTATTTAGGCGGGACCCTGCATGGATGCCACACGCTGGAACCCCCGCAGTTGAAAAGAGGAGGATATTCGCTGGGTTCGGATTGAAGTGGAAGTCGTGATGATAGCACCAGATAAGTAGCACCTTTCAGAAGTGGCGGACAGTGATCGACCCGACGTGGCGCCTGCCGGAGAGCATTATCATCAGCTTTGTCATAGTTTGACATCACACTCCTTTTGCTTTCCTCACCTTTACATTCATGTCTGGCCGCTATGCTCCTATTCCCAACAACAGAGACGATGAGGATGCCGAGCATGAACTGAACGCAGCGTTTGGCGACGAGGACGATGAGGACGACTTCCATGATGCCACGGAATCACAGCCGCTGAACTCAGCCGGCGCCGCAGCACAGCGGTCTCATCGTGCTACACCGTCGGTGGTCACGCATGGTGGATATGACTTTGAGAACGTCGACTACGATTATCCTCCACCTGGCTCTCCACCACCGCCCTCGGATACGGCACTGCCGAATAACTTTGGCAACTCGAACGGTTACATTCCTTCCTTCAATATTCTTCCTTCTGTTAGTGGACCACACAGCACATGGATACAACGCACAGCGACTCGTATTCTTCCTGCTCGCGTTGCCGACCGGTGGGGCCTAGCGCCGCATCAAACCGATAGAGCTGTGGGAGATGGGACCAACAACGACGGTGTATTTGCCAACATCACCGCCAAGCCAACACGGCCGGTCCGCGTTCAGCAAGGTGCGTATACATTAGCGCCTATGTTACAGTACTGATCCTGTCTCAGATGGTGATAGCGCCTTCGTGGTTCCAGAGGATGCTCAGAACGAGGCACCGCCTTCATACGCGTCAGCCCAAGCAGACGCCGTGCCACCGTACTGGGAGACCACTGTTCATGCGCCCTTCTCGCCAGAGTCACTGGGTGAAATGATCATCGATGCTCTCCCGACCGGTTCTGTGTTCTCCTTCCTCTGCAACGCCCTTGTGTCCATATCATTCCAATTCATCGGCTTCCTCCTAACATATCTTCTGCACACGACGCATGCTGCCCGCCTGGGTTCCCGCGCTGGCCTCGGTGTTACTCTCATTCAATATGGCTTCGCCCTTCGCAACCGCCTAGACGAAACAGAAGACAGTCAAGGCGCGATTTGGAATCAGTGGGCGCCGCCTCCGAACGCCACCTTCTCTTCTGCCTCTCAAGCCGACGCATTTTTCAACAACGCGACATCGTCAGACTCCTCGAATCCTGATTCACCTTTCGCAGGCTTGACGGACGAACAGGCGGGTCAGCTGGTGGCGGATGCGACAACTGAGTGGTTGTCATTCTTCTTGATGACAGTCGGTACGTGGTCTTTTGGTCTTCATTGTTTTCTTCTTATCATTACGTAGGTTGGTTCGTTTTGCTGACATCCGTCCTTGGCTTCTGGCGAGTCAAGAGATGGGAGCGCAGCATTATGTCTACACAAACACCAGCATCTGGCCCTGCGGCGACTGAGACCCCAGGAGCCGGGCGCATAATCACACAGTTCGAGCGCACATTCGGGCTGGGAAGATTTTCGAATGCAGATTTCTTCCGTCAAGGCTTTGGGTTTGGTGGTCGTGATTCTGTGGACGAAGAGGAAGTTCTCGTGCGTGCCGAAGAGGGTCGGTCTGAAGAAGAAATCGCGGAAATGCTCAATCTGGCACCTGACGACCCTATGCGCGCCCAGAGAATTGCGGAAGCGTTAGAGGGTGAGAGAAGATTGCAGAGTGACCTGAGAGCGGCAGGGCTTTTGTGATAATTGGCTGTGATACAGTATTGATACATTCCCTTGTCCCTGTAATCTAGCATTCGGATACTGATTTGTGCATGAACAAAGGACGCTCTCTATCATAGCGACTTCGCGTGTCGACAGTTCCAAATTTTACTTATCATTCTATGAGAGACAAGGAGTATAGATTTCTTCATTGCCTCACATGGCAGGCCTGGCTTATCGCAAACCATCATCTGAGCATGACAGTAACTATTCGACCAGCTACAGAGCACGACGCGCCCAGTCTTTCGCGCATTTGCCTCCTCACTGCAGAAGCGGGCAAATCCGCTGAGGCGTTACACGATTATGGCGAGCTGCCAGGCCTGGTATTCTCCGTCCCCTACGTAAAGTTACCCACCACTTGGGGATTTGTCCTAGAGGACACCCAGAGCAAGACTGTCGTAGGCTATGTCGTCGGGTCGACAGACACAAGGGCGTATGAGAAATACGCTGCAGAGCACTGGTGGCCGGCTCTCGCCCAACAATACCCTGTGGAACGCATGTCGAAGCCAGCGGACGTCCGCTACGCCAAGCTCTTAGGAAACATGTTCACTGGCTCGGAGGAAGCCATTGCATTATCCTCTGCGCATCTGCATATAAACATCCTGCCGGAGTATCAGAGAAAGGGATGGGGGCGCAAGCTTATACAAGTGGCAGCGAGGCATTTGGAGCGTGAGCAGAACGAGGCTATTAGAGGGAAGGTGTGGCTCGGGATGGATTCGAGGAACACAGAGGCGAAGGCGTTCTACTCGAAGTTGGGGTTCAGAGATATCGAAGGCCCGGGCGCAACCATGGTCATCAACTTGGACGACATTTGAGATGGTTACAGCTTGTGTTGATATATTGAGTGGGACATTCACAATGGATATACTTATATCTCATTCAAGGGAAAACGGTGGCATTCACAAATCGAACGAGTAAAAAGAAGCAAAGGTATATATGTGAGCAACACCTGCCTATCCGGTCAAGCGATTCAGCGAACACTATCCCCAATCAACCCTAGTCCCCTTGACTTTCGTAAGGCATTTGGGTCATAAGCTTGGGAGGGCTTGAAACTGGACTCGGAATCTGGTCCCAGAAGCTGTCGTTTCGTTGTCTCCGCTGAGACTGCGACAGCAGCTGCTGACTACCATCCGAGGAAACGGATTTGTCGCTCACTGCGCTAGCCGGCTTTCGATGCTGACTTGCGCTCGAAGACAATCCCGACATCTGGCTCGTATCCCGCAGAAGTGTGTCTCGAGGCCGCACTGTCGGGGGGTCGAGAGAGCTAGGTGGGAAGATGAATCGGGCCTCGCGCCTATGCTGTAACGGACTTTCGTTAACACTCTGCTCGCTGCGACTATTGTTGGAATTCTGGGTAGTGAATCGTGCTGCACCAGAATGGTAGCTCAAGTCGAGGTCGTCTGGTCGACTGAGCTCGCGTTCGACATCTTTCCAGGACCCAGATGACGGCGAGTCTTTTGATGGTGACGGTGAAGACTTGCCTGTCGCACCAAATATCATATTGTCGAGCCCAGGGGAGTTTGGCATAACAAGATCGTGTGCATGTATGGGGGATGGACTGCGAGATGTGTTGAGCGCCGTGAACTTGGAAACACCTTCCAGCTGGCGAGTCTTCTTGGGCACAGGAGATCCGTGCGAATTTGCGGGTGACGGGAGTGAGTGGGCACTATCCTGCGAGTTGTCCTCGATGAGTGAGTGTTTTCGTTTCGCAGCTAACGATATCGTCGACAAGTTGAAGGATGGATGGATGGGGTCTACGCACCTGGGATTGGAGAATAGCCCGAATATTGGGTTGGAGGCGAGTCAGGTACTGGAAGACCACGAGCTCGTTTGTGCCGTCTTCGCTCCTCCCACGACATCCACTTGACGTTCGCGACATGGTTGTTGTAGACATGGTTTGCTAATTGTTGTCTTTGCGGGAAGGACTGTATGCAGGTACCCCAGGTACACATATTCAAGGTTTCTGACATTTCTGCACCTGAATCAACAAGAATTGAACGCATATATTCGGCCGACTCGCCAACTGTAGTCTGTAGAGCATGGAGGTGGTGATCGTTTGGGTTTAAGAGTGCCGATCATCCCTTCCAACTTCCACGGGCCGTCGTCCGATCCCGCAACCGTTCTTGGTGACATCTCTCCTTGGCTCAAGTCATGCAGACCGAATTTGATGGCGCTATTCCTCTGCGATTTTTGGGACTCCCCGCAGACGGATCCTACACTCCAGATCCCAAATGGAAGCCGATGGAATTCTTGAAAGCACACCTGCGCGTTCTGCCGCCGCATATAGCATCCCTCTTCTCCAGAGTGACTACAGCAAGACAGAGGAGCGCGCTGCCACTGATACGCAACAGGCGGCTCAAGTACGCACAAAGTGAGCCGAGCTTACTGTCATTTGACAATGCGCGGCATGCTTGGCCCAGTCTGTGGGAGGGCCGAGAGCGACGCGGGATGGAAGAAGGCAGAGATGAGACCAGTTGGGTACTGGGAGACTTCCTGGAAGGATCCACTCAGCATGTGGGAAGGCTCGCCCAGCTTTTGGGAGGGTATGAGGAAGAAAGAGAAGCTGAGCGCGTTCGTGAAATCAGACGCGAGGCAGCAGCAAATGCGTTTGTTCCAGAGGAAGACGACGAGTCGGACAGCGATTCAGACGAGAATGCCGCAGACGTGGTGGAAAACATGACAAATTTGATATCTGATGAAGACGCGCGCAATCTCTTTGAGAGGCGGATTCGTGAAAAGTTCATCTACGGCCTATTAGAGGTTCGTGGAATAGAATTCATCTATTATCATTCGTCTAAGGATATCCAGAACGCATCGTACGACCGCGTGGATTGGGATGAATCATGGGATCAGGACAACGACAGAGACGCTGAGGAGCGCTGGTTTGACGAGGATGATGAGGAATAGTGAGATTAAACTCATCTAAACTAAATTACACGAATATTTTAGCTGTGACCCATCAATACAGTCACATCACACATTACGTTTGTGAGTTAACATTTTGCAACCTACCCTCAATCACGATCCCGAGACTCGATGGCTCACGCGTCTAACCACGCGTCGACATCTTTGAAGTCATCAGAAAAGAAGCGAAAACATCGTGAACACGACGAAGAAACCCCTACGGAGCATGAAAAACACAAGAAACACAAGAAGTCGAAGCATAATGAGGCCGTAGCCCAAGCCCCCCTCCCATCAACACCAGCCACATCGTTAACAGACGAGCCTGAGCATCGCAAAAAGAAGAAGAAGCGGTTACAACAGGAGATCGACCCCGCACAGCCAAATACTCTGGAGATTTCTTCGTCCCACAAAAAGAAGAAGAAACACGGTGCACCTGCTGAATTGCCGACTGGTGCGCCTGAAGCGGTAGAGAAACATAAGAAGAAGAAACGACATACCCAGCCAACCGAAGTGCCTACTGCTGCTCCAATTCCAGAATTCATCGCCTCTCCTCCCACATATCACTCGCAGGTCGATTCCGATAGACGACCAGACCCTGCCATCTTCGAGGCACCCCCCGACCCCGCTGCAAGCTCTATTCTGTCCGCCATGCTCACCGCCTCCCAACAAGAAGCTCAATCCAGTAGCTCTTCCACATCTACCGACAACTCTGTAGATACGGCGTCGAATGATCTCGTTCTGCGCGCGCTACAGGACTTGGACCTTGGCAAACTAACGGCAGTATTGCGATCGTTGGAAGTGGCTGCTTCAGCTGCGAATGTCAGTTTGCCGACGGGTAGTATCATGCATCCTGCTACCCTCCCACCAGTGAACCAGAGGCCCCCTCCTGCCGCTATGCTCCTCCAAACCAACGCCGCTCGTTCTCTGGCGGCGAACGAGGGATATACGAACCCAGACCATGGGTATCTTCTGGCCAACAAATGGCTCAGTACGACGCAGCTTGTTGAGCTCGTCAAATCTGAAGGCCTGGTGTACAAGAAAGGCAAGTTTTCGGCGACGGAGGAGATAGCGTTGAACGAGGCTATTGAAAACTATCGCAAGGTATGTAATTTATCGTGACTCAAGCCTCCATGTAACATCATTCACAGCGCAAAGATCTTTCCGAGGAAGACCTTCTGAGCATCATATTTCCAGAGAACGAGCGCAACAAAGAAAATACATTTTGGTTCGAAATCAGTACGTTTTTACGCCAAACCAGAATCTATGACGCTCATGAGGTATAGCCTCCGCTGTACCACAAAGGCCCATCATTGCTGTCTACCATCATGTTAGACGTGCAAGGCATCCCCTACGCCTCCAGGGTAAGTGGTCCAAGGAGGAGGATTCCAAATTGCAGCGGTATGTCCTTGGCAGCCTCACTTAAACCCCATTCAAACTGTCTGTAGTGCGGTCATGTCTCACGGTCAGGCCTGGACAAAGGTCAGCGCGGAAGTTGGACGAGGCGCTGCAGACTGTCGCGACCGCTGGCGAAACCATCTCACCTACAAGGACACCAAACAGTCTGGACATTGGTCGAAAGATGAAGAGGAAAAGTTGATTGGAATCGTGAAAGCTATGACAGTAGACAAGGGCAAGGATCCCGACAACGAGATCTTCTGGACGACTGTGTCGGAGAAGATGGGGGGGACGAGGACCCGAGGGCAATGCAGGATCAAGTGGACGGATGGACTGTCGGCGACAGTAAAGGCGGGTGCAAGAGGCGGCGAGGCTGCAGACAGCATGAAAAGAGATAGGTGGAGTGGCAAGGATGCGTACATCCTGGTGCACAAGCTAGATTCGTTGCAGGTCGCAGATGACAGTGAGGTCGACTGGAAGAGCTTGATGGATAGTACATGGAATATGTGGAGTGCGCACATTCTGCAGGTGCGGTGGCAAACCATGAAGAAGAGTATTCGTGGATGGGAATACATGTCTTTCCGAGGTACGTGTGCATTTTCTTCCGTCTAAACCAAGCAACTCAATCACGACCCGCAGAAGTTGTGGATATACTGAAAGTAAAAAATGTCGACGTCGATTCGTCTACCTCGAAGAAGCGCAAGGTGTGAATATACATTCTTGGCTAGTAGTTGTATTGTATAATTTGTCCGCCTATATCCCTGTTCGAACTGTTGTTTACTGTCGACCTGCTTGTTGTGCGTAATGGTACCAGAAGTGCGAGATCAATCGCTGCAAATAAGATAAAAAGGATGAATAACAGCGACACACCACCGTCGGTATACATAAGCACAAATACATAACTTAACCAGATAGAACAAAGATCCATTTAGTAAAGATCCAGGAGATCGTCCGACCTTGGTGAGAATGAGATATTCATCGCTTCGGCTTCGCGCCTCCTCATCTCCTCCTTCGTCAAGAAGGCTGTTAGACTCTTGACCTTTTCCTGGTTGAACACAAAGAAGGCCGCAGCCTGATCCACATCGAGATTCTGGGGTATTTCAGTGATTCTCAATAAAAAGAGATGAAAAGACGGTACTAACAGAAGGCGGGGGGTCCGAGAACCTTTTGATTCCTTTTCTTCTCAAACTAGGAATACCGGTCGCCGTAAGATGCTCGAGGTTTTGCAGTGACTTGAGGGCGAGGTGGACCCCATCCAAAGTAAGCTTGTCGCAATAGTCAATGTGCAGACGCTCGAGCGACTTGGCTTGCTCGGCAATGGCTGATAACCCTAGATCGGTGAGGTGGTGTACACGGACAAGGCTAAGCCGGCGCAAGCACTCCAGGCTTGCCAGCTCGAAAACAGACATGTCTGTTAGGTGCCGGCAGACTTGGGCAACAGAATCAGTCCTCAAGTAGTCACAGAAGGAGAGTATGACACACAGGAGACATCTACACAGCGAAGGTTGACGCAGTTGCGCGTGAAGTTCACGACCCCAAGGTCGCTGATATTAGGAACGTGTGCGAGGATGAGAACATCGAGATGTCCACCCAATGTCGCGACGGCGTCGAGGGCGCGGTCTGTAAGGAGCTGACATCCGGAAAGGTTCAATGTCTGAATGCGAGGCGCATGGTGGACAATGCCTTCGATCGCGTCGTCGGTTATGTTGCAGTATGCGATATCGAGGATGCGAAGGTTGTCGGCCTGATGGGTGAGAACAAGAGGGGGAAGTTCTTCGAAAAGTGTGACGGGTCGGTGAGGGAGAGGTTTTTCATACGAGTCGTATTTGGAGGGAGGGATATCCAGCGTGGATGGAAATGCTTGGTCCGTGAGCATACGACAATAAGCAAGACGTAGTGTGCGCAGTTTCCTGTAAGAAGTGAGTAAAAAGTGACTATTTATTGCAGGCCACACACCTAGAGTATGTCCATATGTCACGTACAGAGAGTGGGGAGAGCAAGGGTAGGTAGCAGAGTTCGAGCTCTATCAGACGCGAACAGGACCGGGAAATGGCAGATATGGCGGGGTCTGTGAGTCCGGAGACGCGATTGAGCATGACCCATTGCAGTGGTAGCGCCTGGGAGACAACATCCAGAATTCCAATATCGGTTACATTCTGGCATCCACTTAAATCGAGGCCCATGAG
The DNA here is from genome assembly GCA_000934385.1 of Cylindrobasidium torrendii FP15055 ss-10. NCBI lineage: Eukaryota > Fungi > Basidiomycota > Agaricomycetes > Agaricales > Physalacriaceae > Cylindrobasidium > Cylindrobasidium torrendii. Next base: position 76,900 of record KN880513.1, on the reverse strand, counting down.
GTTATTGGCGTGACTGGCAAGTGTGACGATAGTACGGTCCGTGAGGCTGGGCACACCGGATAAGACAACAGACTCGAGTTGTGGGCAATGTGCAAGGGCTACGGCTAACTCGTCGTCCATGATGCCGGCGCTCTTCTTGCGGATTATAAGATGGCGTACGCGACGTAGTTCATCCTGCTTTGGAAGCCTGTCTGCGACCTTGATGAAGAAGTCTCCGTACATTGCGTCTCCATACATCCTTGCATCGGTTTGGGAGGCCTTTCGAACCCTGGGGAACGGTCACCACGACGTCGGGCGAATTGTGTCCAAAGTTGGATTCGGCATGCAATGGCGGAGGAAGACTGGAGTGATCGGATCGATCAGACGGAGTCTCTTCAGTCGAACCTCTCATGTCGTCCAGAGGCTCGGTCAGTCGACGCCATCTGGTCAATCTGCATTTTGGCTTATTTTTGCCACAGCCTCACTCGGCGACGGGCTCGTCCTCGACGGCGCGCCCACCAAATGCCGAACTGCCTCAATATCCCTCGCCGCCCGCCAGCTCAAGCCGGATGCCGGTCACCCCAGCCCTCATCCGCGGCATCTTTGCATCATCACGCTCGCCGAACGAGGAACGCTCGATCTCGCGCATTGCGTTCTTCAGGTGTGCTTTGCATCGTTCTGAGCTCATCCGCTCACCGTGTTCAGATTCACCGGCTTTGTCCTCAGTGCCATGTTCATCAGCTGGCTTGCTGCACGAGGTCGCGGCGTGAGAGGCAGCGCGGCTTTGCTAGGCGGAGTCGGTGTGGTATGACGAAGCGTGTGCTTTGTTTCTTGTTGAACCAGTGCTCCAATTATCGTAATCTTTACAGTGCTGAACCCAGCACTCCGCTTGATTGTTACTGCTATTCCACTTTCAACGACCTCCATCCTGGAGTAACATTCTCGTAGCGTCATTCATGTTGTGCGTAACTTCCTTCGGTGGAATTACCACGGAATTGCGCTACCTGTATGTTCCTTTCAGTTCCTGCACTGTACAGGGCTGCTAGAAGGCCTCGTGGTGGGTTCAACCAACCGTAACTATTGCGCACAGCTAGTGCAGCGTATTCCCGCTCAAGATACTTCGATTGAGCTCTCTGATATCCAAACTCGCCTCAGACAGAGAGTAAGCTGACCACAGTGCTCGGCGCTTGTGGCCTCTACATACCCGGGTCCACCAGCACGCGTTGGGACCACAATGGGCCATTGCATGGCCACTGGAACAATACTGTATTTGGAAGGAGCGGCTAATTCCGAAGTCGCATACTTCTTTGGTCTTCTTCGTTCGTCCTCTCTCTACACATGGATCGTATTGCGTACAGCTTTGATTGCTTTTGATCGTCTGCGACCACTGTTACAGTTGAACGCATGTTTAAATCGTTCGGTGTGGGCGCATAATATCACACCAAATCCTGGTACCCACTGTACTTGTAGCTCGAGGCTATGACACTCAATTCGCCCCGTCGATAGATTGCTGTAGAACACAGGTGGTGCAATGAGGCGTATAGTAGATCTTGTTGCTGCGAGTTGCGGGGCCGGAATCAAATACCAAAGCATAACCAGAAGCGGTCAATACCTGTCTGTGGGCCATTGTTTGATCTGGAATTGAGCGCTCCGGGGAAGACGGCTATGGTTCAAACGGACCCTAGATGTGAACGCCACAGGCCTCGCACGCTGTAGCAGACGCGTGATGCAAACACGACCTCCGGGGTCACTGACGGTCGATGCCTGGATGCGTCTGAAGGGTGGATCCTGTGGCGGGAGACGCGTTGAAGACGCGATCTGACGGACTAAGGCACTTCACCGTTAGACGCAACGAACAGGATGGACATTTCTTGGGTTCGGGCCGCGATCGCGAGCGTGTGGCTCGCTTCAGCTCTCCCTTTCATCGTCCGCGAAAGTTCCGCGAGGGTGATGCTACCAACCTAGGGCTGCTACAGTCTGCTGCCCTCCTCTGCTGTCTACCGTAGGCGTTGTCCTCCGGTCTACATCTGTAGCGTCAACGACGGAGGTACCAGCGCGCTCGGCGTCGCAGGCAACTGTCAGGGGCTTTGTGGGTACGTCGTAGCGCATATACTTCTTGCCTTTCCGACCGCTTATCATCCCACCGTTCAGCCCCTCTTTGCCCTCGATAATGCACATCGCCCTCGACGGCCAGGCGACATCCCGCCCTGCTTATGATCCCGACCCGCCGTCCCCAAGTACATCGCTGAACTCCTTATACGACCGCCGTGTCCCGCACCGGCAACATATCTCAGTTACTGTACGAAAAGAAACAGACGTTCCAAACGACCATGCGGCAACCTCGCCAATCCTCCCTGCAAACTCTGACACGGTGACAAGCCGAACTGGTCGCCGCTTTACCACCTGTGGGTTTTTGCCGATGCCGCCCATCAGTGCGTCTCCCATCTGTACTCCGACGACAAGCACCTCTTCCCGAACAACCTACGGCGACGACCTTGCTTCCTCCTCTTCTGGCACAGACGAATTCACCACCGCGCCACCCACTCCCCCCGACAAGGGCTTGGCACTTAGGCTGCATCCATCTCTCCCCACGTGGATCTCAATACCCCCTACGCCTCCTCCCAAGGTCTTTCGACGGTCTGTCACGTGTGTTGCTCGCCGCCCGCCGCGAACGTACATGTCGGTCGGACCCTCGGCCTCCTTTCCTGCATCCGCAACACAGCCAGATGGTCCAAAACGACGGGCATCTGTCCCCGTTATGCCCTCCGGCTCATGGGCGGCAACGGAGGCCTCCATATCCAAGCACAAGGTCAACAAGAAGAACACGGCGGGTCCCATAGTAGGCAGTCCTCTGCGGCCCCTCACTGCTCGTTCTCGACCTGTCTTTGCCATCTCGCATCATGTTGACAGTGACGACGAGGACGGAAATAGCAATGGCGAGGCCGAGACACGCAGCGACCATCCATCCTACGCCATCAAGCAGAAAGATGACATTCGCAAGTACTTTGCCCTCATGGAGCTACTCTCCACAGAGGTCCGCTACCTGCATGACCTTCGCGCCCTCGTCTCAGTAAGCCGACGTGCAGTAACTACTCCTCAAAAAGTAATAACTCACGCTCCAGGTCTTCATCCGGCAACTGCCCACCGTGACTGCACGCCCTTCTGGTTCTGCCTTCAGTCGCAACTCCTCATTCACTACTGCTCCGCGCACTCAGTCGTATGCCAGTCTACACGGCCCTCATAGCATCTCGTCTAGCGACCTCCTTGGGTCGCAGGCAATACCCGCTGAGAAGAAGGAAAAGTATAACTCACGGTACCTGTTCACTACGGCCGAGATCGATGTCCTCACAAGAAACGGCGAGGAAATTCTGCAGCTCCATGAACAGTTGGTTGACGAGGTTCGCGCTGTGATGGTGCCATTGGGCTTTGATATGGGTCTGGATGAAGTCTCTCAGATAATGCCACCGCCACCAGAAGCGTTATCCAACCTCGAAAACGCGCTATCCTACATAGCGACCAAGTTTGCCACCGAGGTGCGGCACCTCCGTATGCAATCTTCCGGTAGCTGACGGTGGCTACAGTCCTCACGCTTTAACATATATGAGCCTTTCTGCGCTGGCCATCCTGAAGCACTTGATCTTATCCGCAGAGTTCAGCACAGTCATGGCGTAGAATGGGAGGCGTTTGAACAAAGATGTGCGGCCCTTATTTACGACATGTTCGGCGCCGAACAAAATTCCCCAACTGGTGACAGTGGAGAGGCATCATCCGATTCCCATCCAGACTCGTCCTGTTCAGGCTCTCATGCGAACAAGCCAAGACCAGTGTCAATGTCATCCGTTGATGCGTCGGGATGGACTTTACGCTCCAGGCCAGGTATCGGCACCAAGGAATCTCATAATTCGGAGACTGCCCCATCAACTCGAGAACGTAAACGGTGCATGGACTATATGATCATGCCGATGCAACGCATTTGTCGGTACCCTCTGCTCCTGGATCAGCTCAAGACTGGCAAGGCCGTACTGGAGACGCCCCCACCCCTTCCACCACCGCGATCCAACGTCAATATCATCGTGCAAAGTTCCGCGCAGGCTATGCGACACGTCGCGTCGAGGGTGGATGAAGCGAGGCATCGTAGGGATGTCGCATTGCAGTCATCCTTGATAGTCTCGCGGATATTGCGGTCGACACCGAGTGCACCGCCGACCCAAACACGCGGGCAGACGCTTCAAGTAATCACGCCGAGCTTCCTTGCGTCTTTAGGCGCATGCTTGCTTGCTGGGTCTTTGGATGTGATGCACTCTATTACTGCGCGTCCGCAGTCTATTGCTGGGAACATCACTGCCAAATATTTGGGCGCCTTCTTGTATCTGGGCGGATACCTCATTCTCGTCAAGGTCAAGAGCAAGACGTACGAGCCGCGCTACTGGTTCCGGCTGGCTGATTTTGAGTTAGTGGAGGCAGAAGACGATGGTAAGTCCAATTTGCGATTATGACACCAACCAATGCCTTAATGTCCTTCCCAGCGCTGCTGCCTTGTTCATTCATGCTTAGGGGTAAAGGACATGATTTTGAGCTTGCTGCTGCGTGCCAGCGCGAAAAGGACGTATGGCTTTCTTCATTCCAGGAAGCCAAGTCGCATCCAAGGCAAGAGTGGATCAACGAGCCGCAGTCCAGTCTCCATGTCTCCAGCAAACACGAACCCCCCGCTGGCCAAGAGACCGTCTTGGATCCCATCACCGCCGCCCAGCTTGTCTCAGAGCCTAGACCTCACGCGTATCCAGAACTGACCGAAAGTCTCCTTGCCGCTCTCGCGACGGACCCCAACCCAACATCGATACCTGCTCGCCCTCCGGCGCCGAGTCGTCGGTCATCAACTGCTTCTGTCAAAGCCATCCTCCATCCCATGAATGCGGTCACGCAAGACACTATCATTATTCGCCGTTCATCTGCTTCTGCCCGCCATGCCGTTGATCAAGGCCTGCGGGATGTTACGTCTGAGCCCTGCCTCACTGCCAGGTCTCATGCCAGCAGTCGCGAAGAAGAGCTTTTCCAGGCGCCCAGTATCACGCGCTCCGGGGCACCCGCTCGTTCACAAACAGGCCTGGGGCTACGCCTGAAGAAGCATGAGAGTGTGAGGGTTCGAAGGCGGAAGAGTATCCTCGAGCCAGAGTTATCTGCCGGCACCCAGCCACAGACATCACCCAAAAAGTCAGCCTCGCGCGCCAAGTCTCTCACGCTCAAGAAACGGACACAGAAGAATAGTTTGACATCAGTGAACTCAGATGGCGAATGCATCATATATATACCCCCATCCGATCAATCATCGTTCACGCAGTCGCCAGCGTCCATCACGATGTCGTATCCAAGTTCAGCTATGAACAGTCCAACGCAGCCGACGTCCGCGCGAGAAGCGTCTGTATCGCCAGCAAGGAGACCTGAACGTCCTCGAACACCTTCCAGGCCATCTTCTCTTGTGAACATGTTCCGCTCTCGGCCACCCTCTCCAGTGCGTGGCATGACACCTATCCGAAACACAAAACCGCCGCCTAGTCCGCCAAAGAAGGAGAAGCATGGCGGAGCTCTTTCGGCGAAGCCTTCGACGTCGAGTTTCAAAATGTGGATGAAGAAAGGCCCTTTCCACCGGCGAAGTCAGAGTGCGCCTGAAGACCCACCATCAGAACCACCACCATCAGAACCACTCGACCAGTCACCCCAATTGCCGGAACTGTCTTTCGGGGCCAACCTCCAGCTTACGACCTTGTCACCGTGAATACCCCCGCGCAACCATGTTTCCCCGTCACAGCTTGTTGCAATCCTCCCTCCTTTTCTTTCTTCCTATTGAAGTATGTATTACCAGCCGCGCTCGTCATCTTAGATTGACTGTACTTGCTCTGGCGCCCAGAAATATTAGTAGTATGTAATATGCATTTGTACCCTTTATTCACACGCACGCTTTTGGTCTCCCTCCCGTTATCATCATTATCACATTGCATATACCATGGTTAGTTTACAACTTTATTTTATTCGCATGCATGTAAGTAGAAGGTTGGGCTTCGGTACTTAGTAGTTGGTTAGTCGGGTAGGTTCACGGTTTTGAATGCGCGGCTGAAGAATACCCTTGGGAATATCCCAGTGCACTTAGGTGCTGTTTCGCCGTGTGGGCTTTGGCGACATCTGCAGAATTTCGGAGACAGTACAGGATTTGAACTTATTCCTCTTTTGGGAATCGCCATATCTTGCAGCTACCGATCGAAACGCAGGGTCCACAGTAACACCGATTGCGGACACGTAAATTGATGCTAGTAAAAGTTCCTACATTATTGTTTGGATATACAGGACTACAAGATATCAACAACCGCTCGCTGCACTGATGCCACAGCTATTGCCTTGCCCGAAAGATTAAATGCCCCGCCTCCGAAATATGCCACAACGTCCAAATTCCTCTCCCTGATGCCAAGGAGTGCCTCAAGATTTGCACCTGCGACAGTAAATGCCTGAGTCTCGTCCATAATTCCTTCGGCTACCATCTAAGCCAAATCAATGTCTTGTTCCAATTAGGGCTGCTCAACTTACCTCCGCCAGTACAAATCGAGAACCAGAACCAGAACCAACTCGTACGCCATGCTTCTGTAAAACACCTATGATATCGTCTTTCCCTGGAGGAAGACTGGATACAGTGAGCAGAGACATAGGCTGGCACCGTTTCAGTGACTTACGTCCGCCTTGAATCCCAATTAAGAGGAAGCGGATGCGGCTCTTCCAATATGACGCCAACATTGGCCCTGCCTGCGAGAGTATCCTGAGTTGTTTCCCTTATGGAATGTGGGCTACGCTACCTATCTCTGTCGCCAGAAGGTGTGCTTCAGAAGCACCTACGAAGACGAGGCGCATGCTGGAGCCAATTCTGTCCTCGACGTTGGCCTTAAGGATTAGGAGGAGAGCCATTATGTCTGCGCTATCCACGTCAACGACTAGCGGGATGATGCCCTGTTATTACTGAGATTAGGGGGGGAAAGCAGTCAACGTGAAGAAAGAAAAAACCTCTGATGCATGCTTGAACCATTGACCTGACAAGACGAACGAGTCAACAGAGAAAGGCATGCAACTGGTATGACTTACCCTCGTCTGTATCTCTCTCGATCTCCCCATAAAGGAGGCGTCGTAGTACAGCTAATTGGCTCGTTATGCCGATGGTGGATAGCTTGATATGTAGTGCTGTGATATCCTGGATGATAGCTCCACGTTCCATGGCATGCAAAGCTCCAGGACGAAAGGCTACCGAAAGGCCGAAGACTTCGAGCCCGTGGAATCGGCGAGGGAGAAGGTGAAGTACTGCCGACGTGATTCCGGAGCGATACGCCTCCCTATGCTGCTTTAAGTGACACTTCCAGATAGTAAAATTTGTCAACGTACAATGCCTTCCTTGTTTGAAGTGACAGGCCATCCATCGCACGAGGCATCCCGCCATTATCGTCGGACACAGGAAGCAGTAGCTCGAGCTCTAGGTTGGTTGAAAGTGGGTTGGAAATCCTCGACATTCCTATGTTCTGCCCGTACGCGAGAAGGCCAGGCATAATAACACCTCCACGCAGGTCGACTTCCGTATCTCCTACCCCTGCATTGAGGCAAAACATGTCCGCGCATAGTAGTCTTCCTTGGCTGAAAACGGCAATACCATTTGACCTGGGATCCTTTGCCTCGAACACGCGGCGTAGTTCTCCATCGTCGTCGCGTATCCAGACCCTCGACACATTCCGGAAGACAACCTCGTCATTTGTAGAGAAGCGAGGTTTGAGAGGCTGCTGACCGGCATGTGCTATGGCGCTCGCGCGCTCGTAGTCCCAATTGGGTGTGGACGGTGCCCGCAGGTTCTTGGTGTGGTGAGTTCTTGAGTTCTCCTGGCGTGATACGTTAAGCTGGAGAGCACCGTCGACCCAAACCATGCGAGGCTTCGCGCCAAGAGCGAGTGGATGGGAGTCCCAGAGAACGAGGTCTGCGTCGAACCCTTCTCGAATATAGCCCGTGCGGTGAGCAATGCCAGCTGCGATTGCTGGTACCGAGGTCACGGCAGCGAGGGTTTCGTTCTCGGACAAGCCGTAGTAGTAAGCCTGGCGGGCTCCTTGAGCAAGAGTGCGTGGAGTGAGATTGGGATATCCAGACTATAGGCCATCAGGTATCTATTGATTACAGGAAAGAACTGGCGGACCTCGATAGCTATGGTAATGTTGGCATCTGAAAGGATTCGGGCTGCAAACTGAGAATCCCTGTACTCCTCCTTACCAGAGTTATGTTCCACTGAAAGTGCAACGACAGGAGGGCCATGCCATCTATAAGCAGTCAATACGCTAACAATCAAATTATGTCCGGGCTGACGTTTGGTTGAGAAGTCCTGTGGATAGCCATACCTCCCGAGCCCCATGTAGGATGGTCACAGGAAGTTCAAACTCTCTGGAAACCTGGGCCCAAGCGTCGAGATCAACCACTTGGTCGCAGTGTACGGATATCTAAGGCTAGTCAGTCAAAAACAAACATCACGAGTGAGAGCCGTGTGGCTAGTACCTTTGCTTTCCCTCTCATTACATGCGTGCGCATATCATTCCCAATGAGGGAAACATCAGGGCAGTGCTCCATGGCCGCATCCTCGCACAGTTCCTCGAGCTTTGCGCCTTGTTCTTGTGCGTCGTGATATGCAGAACGCAGTGCCCACACTGCATCCATCTTCGTCATGCCGTACGTAGCTAGGTCATCACCGCAGCCATGACTAGATGAGTGTAAGTGCGAATTGTGAGCATTCAATAGTCGGCGTACTGGAGCCCCCATGGTTCACTTTGAGGATCGACTTGCATGGAAGTTGGGGTGCCTTCGTGTGTCCTGCGTGTCTTAATCATGGCGGGCTGTCCTCCTGTGACTTTTTAAGCCGGCATAGGGAGCGCAGACAATGCGTTCGCACCTATAACATTTTGATCTCCAGGATTGACCTTGACAGTCGTGACGCCGCTTGCAAGGGCTAAGCGGAAGCCCTCATCTTGTGGGCTCACTGCGTCAATGACTCGGAGCCATGGAACGACTGGGCCCTTGTGCGAATTTGCATCGGCGCCCACTAAACGTAAGAAGTTAGATGCAGAACATAGCAAAAGTACATTGAAGTGTAGAACCTTGGATCCGCGGGATAGCCGAGATACCAAGTTGGGAGCTCAAGTCAACTATGACCAGATATCAGCATTCATAATACGGCGCAGTTGTGCGCGGTACACACTTAAGCCAGGCGTGAGCCATGCCCCTCGCGCGTTGACGAAGGAGGTCTCGGGGGGCAACAAGTTTAGCTCGAGGGAGTCTCCAAAGTCCTGTATGATGCCTTTGTCCACAAAAATGTCTCCCTGGACAATCAAGCGGTCAGCCGTGCCAGTGAATATGGTCGCGTTCTTGATGAGGGTTGGGCGTGTCCCTTTGACAAATCGGTCAGACCTATCCCGGTGGTTAAAGGGATCGACGGTTTCAGCGGCAGGGGAGGAGGATGAACTCGAGAAAGCAGGTCGACTTCCCGAAGAGCTGGCTCTACCAAAGTCAAGCGCTGGCCAGCGATAGAGAGATACATTCAATGCACTCGTGTCGAACCAAAGCCACAGAAATAGCGGCAGAAGGAGAAGCTTGAATATCACTGGAAGGAGAGGCGGCATATTGGTGGCAGAGACGGCCTGACAGTTCGTATCCTCTTATAACACTTGGGCCTCGTGGCGTAGTGTTTATATGCAGTGTGAAGTGTTGGAATTACCAGTCACCGCCGACCGGCTGCAGGCTGCAGGCAGGCGTCCAAGATGATTTTTTCGCGGAAATACTTCTCCCCGAAAAGGTATGCGAGCATATCGACTGTCACTGCAGTAATCAGGGAATTTGCAGTTGGCTGCTTTGAGTTGGCTTTGAGTTGGCCAACTTGAACCAGTTGCGACTGACGAACGGCATCAAGGCGGCAGTCGCGTGACGCAATGATATTCGATCGCGCCTTGCGTTGGGACCACCATGTACGGCAGTGGGAAAGACGATGATGCTGGCAAGTAATTTTCAAACTATCCGTCCAGACTGGCCTAACATTAACAAGAACAAAATGATGACCCCGGTCTCGTAAGATTCTTTGGAGACCTCCCTGTCAAGTCGCCAGAGACGGGCACACTACGACTCTTTCACCGCTCCAATCCCGACGAATTCTACTCCGCATATGGGCCCGATGCATACTACGTTGCTACCAACGTCTTTCACACCAACTCTGTCATAAAGTACTTGGGAGCAGGCGGCAAGGCAGCTGGCCTGCCCGCCGTCTCGCTGCGGGTCAACATGGCTCAGGTATTGCTGCGCGAAGCCCTTACTGTCAAGCAGCTACGGGTAGAGATATACGAGCCAGAACCTGGCCAAGGGAAGAAGGCGACCAAGTTCAGGCTAGACAAAGAGGCGCGTTTCCTCCGCTTGTTAGTATCGGCAGCGCTCAATGTGACTATAGGCCTCTCCTGGCAATTTACAACAAGTTGAAGGGCTCCTTTTTGTATCTTCCGACTTGCTGTCAGCCCCAATCGTTATGGCCATCAAAGTGGCCAATGTAGCACCAAATCCTGGCGGAAAAGATAAATCCAAGGCAGTTGGCGTCGCGTTTGCGGACACGAGCGAGCGGACATTAGGCGTTGCAGATTTCGTGGACAATGATCTATTCTCCAATACAGAAGTGCGTGACCGGATTTAACAGATGGGCAAATTCTGACTTGCACATAGTCATTGGTTATCCAGTTGGGAGTGAAGGAGGCTATCCTTCCAGCTGGAACGACAACAGGCAACACTGACCGGGATGTGGATCTTAACAAGCTAAGGACCATGCTTGAACGTTGTAATGTTGTCATCACGGAACGCAAGCCTAGTATGTTGCACCGGACCCTGAGACGCATTCTAATAGTGACACTATCCAGGCGCGTTCAATGCGCGGGATATAGCCAGCGATCTGCCCCGTCTGCTTGTGAAGCCCAAGGAAAGTGTCGGAAGCTCTTCCTCTGCGGATCCTACTGTCACTATTCGTACGTCTTACTCAAGCTACATGTCGTGTATCCTGTTCATGCCATATAGCTCAGCTTGCACTTCCTGTCGCGCCGTCTTGTCTCGCAGCTCTTGTCTCGTATCTCGGTTTGCTTGGGGACCCATCTAACGAAGGGGCCTTTCATATTCGCACGCATGATCTCAGTCAATATATGAGGCTTGATGCAAGTGCTCTCCGAGCTCTCAACTTGACGGAAGCTCCTGGCAGTGCTGTACATTTCGTCATTTGCCTTGTTTCAATATCCTTACATTTGACAGGGTGTGACAACACGCAATACTACCCTTCTTGGTTTACTGAACAAGTGCAAGACGGCACAGGGTACTCGAATGCTTGGAACGTGGCTCAAACAACCTTTGATTAACCTGCACGAAATAAAGAGGAGACAGACTTTGGTCGAGGCATTTGTAAACGACTCCAATTCGCGAAGGACACTGCAAGACGAATATCTCAAATTCATGCCTGATCTGCATCGAATATCGAAGCGATTCCAGAAGACGCAGGCCTCTCTAGAGGATGTTGTTCGTGTGTACCAGGTTGTTGAAAAGCTCAATGGACTTGTCGAAACCCTGGGAGAGGTGCAAGGCGAAGACGTCGACGCATGTCAGAAACTCATCGAAGAGCAGTATCTGGAGGAACTCAGAGTACGTCAAAACTCTTCCCATTCCATACTTTGCTCATAGGTTGAAGCAATGCCAAAAAGACCTAGCAGAATATGCGGAAATGGTCGAAAGCACCATTGACCTCGACCAGCTCAGCCAGCATCGATACGTCATCAAACCAGAGTTTGACGCCCGCCTGCAAGACCACTCTGAACAGTTGCAAACCGTATGTCGGCTCGTCCATCTGTCTTCCTCTCCTTGTTGATGGAGTCAGATTCGCGATGGACTCGACAAGGAGCACTCCGCTGTGGGCCGTGACATTGGCCTAGAACTCGACAAGAAGCTTCATCTCGAGAACAGTCAGATGTATGGGTACTGCTTCAGAGTGACGAAAAATGTATGGCTCTTCCCAGCGTTTCGCTAGTATGCTCAAGTCCCCATAGGACGGAAAAGCGATAGCAAAGAACAAAAAGTATACAGAGCTTGGAACGAATAAAACAGGTGTCTATTTTACGACAAAAACCCTGAAGAGTCTTGGAGAGGATTACAGAGAGCAGTGGGATCATTACAATCGTATTCAGGCCAACCTCGTCAAGAATGTGGTCAACATTGCTGGTGTGTCAACTTGATACGAAGATATGAAGCACTGACTAACAAGTGTAGCAACGTACTGTCCTGTATTCGAATCGTTGGACCACGTTCTCGCGCACTTAGACGTGATCGTCAGGTAAATTTTCATTCGGAACACAAGTCATGCTTGTGCTCACGCCAACGGTAGCTTCGCACATGTATCGATCAATGCCCCAGAGCCGTATGTGAAGCCAACGTTATTTGAAATGGGCAATGGAAGCCTTGTCTTACGGGACGCTCGCCATCCTTGCCTTGAAGTCCAGGACGATGTCCATTTCATTGCCAATGATATCGAAATGATCAAGGGTGAGCCCATCTCATGTATATGCTCGCGTCGTCTGACCACATTCTCCGTAGAGCAAAGCGAGCTTCAAATAATCAGTGAGCTCGAATTTCGCCTAGGTATGCGTGTTGGTGGCTGACTTCCTTTCTCTAGCCGGACCTAATATGGGCGGCAAGTCAACGTACATTCGCCAGGCTGGTGTCATCGCTTTGATGGCTCAAACGGGATGCTTTGTTCCGTGTTCCGAGGCGAAGCTACCTGTCTTTGATTCAATTCTGTGCAGGGTTGGTGCTGGTGACAGTCAACTGAAGGGCGTATCTACATTCATGGCAGAGATGTTGGAGACAGCGACGATTTTGAAAGTGAGATGATGCAGCATGCATGACCAGTGCTGAACTGACAAGGCTGTAGTCTGCAACAAAGAACTCCCTCATTATCATTGACGAACTTGGAAGGGGGACGTCAACATATGATGGCTTCGGTTTGGCATGGGCAATATCTGAGTGCGTCTCAATGTTTGCCAGCCAAGAGAATTTGGGATTGATGACCCGTCAATAGACATATAGCGTCCTCAATCCGCGCCTTCTGTCTTTTCGCCACCCATTTCCACGAACTAACAGCACTGGACCAACAAATCACGTACGTCAAGAATCTACATGTCGTCGCACATGTAGCAGAGGAGCCAAACGAGAATCAAAAGCGAGAAATTACGCTGCTCTACAAGGTCGAGCCTGGGGTCTCTGATCAGAGCTTCGGTATACACGTCGCAGAGCTAGCCAACTTTCCCGAGGCTGTTGTCAAGCTTGCGCGCCGGAAAGCGGACGAATTGGAGGACTTCGGGGGTGAACATGACCGTATGGCCGTGGACCAGGACGCAACGGAAGAGGGTGTGAAGCTCATGGAGGAGTTCTTGAGGAGATGGGCAGGAAATGAGACAGACGGGGAAGATGTGACCATGGGTGATGGAGCTGAAGATGACTTTGAGACGGAGAACGCGAACGAGTTGGAGAGTCTGAAGAAGGCGGTAGACGAGCTACTGCCGCGCATGGAGGGTAATGCCTGGCTGCACAGCGTCATCAGCACTCTTGGGTGAGAGGGGCACCTGGAACCACCCTACATTCATTGTTGCGTCCTGACTACTATAGCAAAATATTTAATATGCCAGCAAGCAAGATAGACAATTTTCAAACATCTCGTGTTGGTGTTGCAAATGATTCATTAAAGCATCTTTGCTAGTATATCGGTTAGTACACGCGCCTGTCACCAGTGGGCTATCCCAACGTGGTCGCGCGAAAGCTGGGTTCGACTCCCAGGCAGAGAGTTTTGGCACATGTAAGCAACTTTCAAAACTCAAGATGTTGCACGGAATCCGGATGTCAAGTGACGGCTACATTGTACAAGTAGATACCATCGAATTTGCTTTTTTTTCAGCCTGATTATTTATACATGCTATCCTTTGACAACACTCTCAAGGAGATGTTTGAGTGCTGCCGTGATTGTCGTACTGAGTAAGTAGATGCCGACAAAAATTCCGGGGAGGTATGACAATATGACCAAGGGTTTCTATTGCACGAAGCAGTAATGATAGCTAACGTTGCACGTTGAACTTGAGTGCTCTTATGATCGCCGCCAAGTGCCGTTGGATCATGATCAATTTGGCAAATTCATTGTTTGATCGTGTCGTTCTCCTTCCATCATTACCAATGGTCTTGCGCCCTCGCGATATACGTGGCTCGCCTCTGCGCGTGACATTCCTTGGCACGGCATCTGCTTCGAGCTCACCGACGCGAAATCAGTCCTCACTTGGCCTGCAACTCGGGGGTGACATATGGCTCTTCGATTGCGGCGAAGGGACAGTGGCACAATTCCACAAGTCATCTCTCAAGATGGGCAATCTCGAGAAAGTCTTTTTGACGCATACTCACGGTACATGAACCGAAGTAATCAGTGGCAAAGGTTGATATCAAATTGTTATAGGAGATCACATTAACGGACTCGTCCCACTCATGGACGCCTGGTCTGATGCAGCGGTGAGCACAGGAAAGGTTGGTTTCCACCTCGAGTTGTGATCAAGGCTCAGGCTCTTTTACTCATGTAGTCAATGGAAATATATGGACCTCTGGGCACTCGCGCATACGTCCGGAGCGTGCTCAAGTACACGCATTCTATGATTGCTGCTCCGTATGCAGTTCATGAGTTACGCACTCTGGCTGATCCTTCTGGGGACTACACTGAGCTACCTCTTCATCGATCCGAAGTGCCAGGACGCGACATCGTCTGTGATGAAGATGGTCTCTGGCGTAACGTTTTTAAGGACAGGACTATCACCGTCGATGCTGGACCTATACATCACACTGTTGCATGCGTAGGCTATGTCCTCACAGAAGCGCCTATACCAGGAAAAATCGACCAGAAAGAGTACATTCCACGCATCAAAAGCTCTGGCGACTCGATGTCGTTGATGACCAGAATTCAAGCTGGCGAGCGCGTGACGCTCAAGGATGGGACCGTTCTTGAGGGCCCACCAAAACGACCTGGAAGGCGTATAGCTATCCTTGGGGATACATATGATGCCAGCCCCATCGCACCGCTCTGCCAGGACGTTGACCTCCTTGTCCACGAAGCTACCAACGCATATTTGCCTGGAATTGACCCCAATCAAAAAGAGACGGACACGGTCGAGTCCGTCCAGGCGCAATCGAAAGCCCACGGACACTCAACCTGTCAAGTAGCTGGCGCATTCGCCCGACGCGTTGGGGCGCGACATTTGATTCTCAACCACTTTTCAGCGCGCTATCCTGATCCCAGCGCCAACGAGCGCGCCGAGCTCGTAATGCGGGAAATTGGCAGGATAGCTTCGGAGGAGTTTGGAAAGGAGGTTATTACAGCAAGAGACTTTATGACATACGAGGTGCAGATGCGTGGTTAAGTGGAATGGACATACAAGGGCGTGGAAATACGAAATGTACAAAATAGTTTAGTCGTCTGGAGGGTCACTGAGTTCACTACTGCCATCCGTGGCCTCGCCCTCTTCCATGTCCTCGCGCCGTCGTTTGCCCTTCGGCGTCTCGGAGACCTCGCCCATCTCAATATCGCTTCCGTCCTTCTTGTCGTCGTCCATAGGTGCGGCTGGTGTCGAAGCCGCGTCAAGGTCCACTCCAGGGGTGGGCGCCGCAATCGGCTCTGCAGGCTCGTCCGCATCTTTGCCGACTTGTCGTAATGCCAAAAGTTGTCCAACAACTTGCTCGAGGGCCGTCTTTTGCTGCAGCAAAATGCGGCTCTGGGTTTCATGTTCGTTGCGGATAGCGTCTATGTCGCTTTCAAGAGCTAAAATCTCACTACAACTTGTGTTAACGCCATATGGAGGGAATATGGGGGAGGGAGGCGCACCTTTGAGCCTCTGCACGACTGGGAATGGAGTTGATGCTGGACGCAATGTGGTCGTACTCGATTTTCTGTGCACGTATTGTTTGAGCGCGTTGCAGGGCGAGTTTCAGCTGTTCAATTTCTCCTTGGAGGCGGCCATGCTCTTCGTCTGCTCATGATCAGTAACACGAATTATCTGTCTGGTTGTAGCGCACCTATACGCTGGCGCTCTTGTTGATAGTCCTCCACCTGCCTAGCCTCGGCTTCGCATATCAAAGCGCTCTTTGACATTGTGAGCTTCAATGTCTCTAACTCTGTGATGAAGGATTCGCGCGCGTCGTTTATTGCGTCTGTGCCACTGCTTGTTGATAATGCATAGAATTTGGATGCTATCCGCTTCAGTCCACGATGGTCATTGTATATTCTGGAATGCAAGATGGCATCTAAGGTTTGTTAACGGGCTGCTGAAAACCACTGGCACGACGTACCTTCTTCTTCCAGGCTGAATGCAGGTCCTCCTCCTTGCGCAGCCATTGTAGGATGCCGTGTGGTTGGGGTTGGAATTTTGAGGCTGGCAGACGATGGTTATGCGTAAGAATGATCGCCACGGACTGAAGCTTGGAAGTTGGCCGTTTGATCGCGCGTAGTGTTGGCTTCCTCTTCTCAACGGTCACTTGGTCTTGAGAGGCTAGATTAAAGCTATAATTGAATATTCAGCGCGAAGAGACGTTGGAAACCGGCGGTCCGCCAACTTCATCTGCTTCTAGGTCCCTCCTTCGCGCGAGAAATATCCGACTTTTATTCAAACGGCCCGCCCGTGCTGGTCATCGAGGTTGCTATTTGGCACGTCCCCCCAATAGCGTTGCGTGAATCATCTCGAATAGGCCCTGCGATAGACCCCGAGGCATTTCGCGGTGCTATTTTGTCTCTCCCGAAGTTCAAGAGTCGCGAAATCTCTAGGCACCTTGCTCAGTCTCATGCTCCCTCCACGCGCACATCCTAGGTGCCTTCCAACGCTTATAAGCTTGGTTGTACACCATATGGCTGCGGCAAATTATCCCCAAATCTCAATATGTTCTCTTTGACCATCGCAGCTCTTGCTCTTCTCTCTGGCGTTCGTGGCGATAGCTGGGGTCCCGCCTTTTCCCTCGGGCCTACAGCCTCTGCCATCATTGAGGCCACAACCACTTTCAACCCCGGAACTCCTCCAAAAAACCCAGTTGACGCTCTCTTTCTGTGGCCAGGCAAGTGCTCACTAGCTTTGGCCTACGAACTAATTAACCTTAATTATCATAATTATAGGCGTTAGCAACGCTACTAGCGGCCTTATTCAATCCGGTGCGGATTCCATTGGTGATATGTCGGCTTAGTGGGTCTCTCTTTATTGCTTCTTTATTGCTTTGAGAGATGTTCTCAACATAACGTCCAGTTGTGGGGCGTCCGCAGGACAATGGTGTGTCTCTGCGAGCTACTTTGGGTCAGTCTTTCCGAATTGTCTTGCCGCACTGTTTTTTCTGAAAGATATTTACCAGCGTTGTGGACGGCCAAACCACCCAACTGAGCGGACCCCTTGTTCCAGTCAACGGTAACACGCCCATCAACATCCATTATAAAGTACGTCCCGGGCTACCAATAACGATGGCCTCTCAAGCATGTTGTGTTCTCCAGCTGGCAAGTGACCAGAAGACTTGGGACCAGACTGTGACTGTCAATGGACAAGTCATTTCTACGCTCAAGTCCTGTGCGTGTCAAGTGATTTATTGTGTCTGTCGCCGTATTCTGAACGAAAACATTTTTAGATGATGGCCCACTCATCAATGGAGGTTGGGGTACGGGCACTGAGCTCCAGGCTTCGTCGAAGGGAACCGAGTCTGTACAGGTAAGCAGCCGAGCTTTGATACTTTGGCAACGTCTAACGGTTCTACCCCCAAGACCTACACCAACACAACAATCATCCTCCAGTCGGCCGACCTAACCTTCATTAACACACGCGGTATCGGGTCTGGCGTCGTCGCCAGCGACATGCTCACGGCGGACAACGGCAAGACGTGGACCATCGCCAGTATCACTATTCCATCCATGAACTAGATGCTCTCCATGTCTCCGTAATTTTGTATGGTGGAAATGTAGCGGGTGGAACCTACAGGATTATGCATATAACCATCTTGGGCGGCGCCCTCGTAATTCTACTACATAGGACAGACCATTCTATGCACGAACGACTCTACCCCGACAAGCTGCGGAAAATGCCGACGCCTACGCTTGTGCGTCCAGATAAGATCAATTGACTCCTGGTACCGCGCCGCAAATGCTTTCTGTTGAGAATGATGGTCACCATCTCGCAGTGAACGATGGTCGAGATAGGCTTAGACTATTGCCATGTAGTTGAGCCACTGTAGCCACAAGTGAGCTCAGTTCCATTGTTTACTTCATTTGGAAGGTAATACTAAGCTCGATCCAAGTTGCGACCCCGGCGCTGAGAGATGCAAGGGCTGCGGAGTCTCGCTCTGTCTCGGTACGCAATAATGCAAAGAGACTCATTTGGAAAAAGACTCTGATGGAGATGTCCGACCAACTCAATGCCAGTTCAATCGTACATGCCCAACGGCGCAAAGGCTATCAACGGACTGGGTTATCCGTTGACAGCAAATACTCTGGGTGGCGAAGCTCAACCGATTTCCCAGGACTCGAAGCTGCTGAAAGTCCGTGTGTGGACCCCAACACCAAACACGCACTAGTAGATTCCTGTTGCCAAGGTTGTGTGTCTATGTACATGTGCACACAACTTGAAGCTCGGAAGTTAGATCTACACACTGACTCTCAACTTACTGGCACCTGCATTATGCACAGTGACCGTGGCTTGCATACCGACCTAATCTAGGTTGTGCTTGGTATTGAAGGCATCGTTTGTAGTGGATTTCAATTTGGCTACCCTCCCGGTTTACCGACGAACAACGATCTGTCTTTAAGCGTCTTTGATAGGCTACAGAAGGATGGCGACAAAGCATTTCACCAGGATTGGCTGCACGGAGCTGCGGAAACGTCGTGGTTCTGCGTTCTTCATTCACCGTCCGATGACTCGCGCTAGATTCCAAGCTCATAAACATGCATTGGTACTTACGGACAACTACTCGCCAGCCCCGAGACAGTGCTAGAATAGATCCTACGTCCACGCAGCAGACGGTATGCAGACCTGACCCCACTACGTCTAAATAGATAACAAAATCATTGACTAGTAACATACATAGAACCTTGGAATCATGACGAATCTAGTTACCTCGCCGCAGCCTTTCTCACCGACGACCAGCGCCTGGGCGCGCAGAAATTTTGCCTAGGCAGTTTTAATTATTCGGATATCAGGCACTACCCAAGCTATTGAGGTCCTAAGACACCGTTCTCTCGCCCAACGGTGCGCAAAAAAGTCGGTACAAGGAATCCTGGTGACATGGTTACCGGCCTGGGTAAGATGGGGTGGCTGACATGTAAGTCGCGGCGCGTAGTTCTGAATACAGTCAGCAATGTGGCGGTAAAGCGTGCACAATGGAGATCCCGAGCCTCAGTCCACAGCAGGGAACGAAAAGCTGGTATCAAGAACGTCTTGGACCTGACCCATGGATTAAATTACCTTTGCCCGCTCCCTTGGTCTTGGACGCGCGTTAGACCATGGCACTGGGCCCGGCATCTCAGGGCATCACTCTGCATCACAAGAACCTGTATCTTGGAGCGAGACCCGGGATCTTGTCACTGCGCATTGCAAAAGCACGCTGTGGTGCCTCGCACAATCGTGCTTGTAGTGATGGGCGAAAGTATAGATAGACTCAGTCTAGCTCTCGCTGCCGCATCTTCCGTCCCTTCCCTCTTCTTCCTCTCGCCTCCCATTCTTCGTCACTCTCTTTCTCCCAGAGCCTGGCGCTCTTTTTTTCCCGTCCTTGTTGTATTTGTCGAGTGGTAGCTGGTCGTCCACTTTCGCCTGAGTGCCCTTCCCGCCCACTATCCCGCCCGATCCGCCCGTCTTTTCGCCATGTCCGCCGCCAACATAACAGTGTCAACCGGCAACGATACCATGTCGGGGAGCGCACCAGCGTCAGCCGACGCTGCCACCAATGCCCCGCCTGCTGGCCCTGCTGGCCCCCAGGTCAATGAAATGGAGCTGGTCTACCACATCTCTCTCCTCATCCTCGCCCTTATTGCTCTGCTTTTTGTCTTCCGGATCCCTAGCATGGTAGCCCGCTTCACTCGATCAACGGAATGGACCAAGGGACACATCTTTTCGAGTAGTGCAAGGGATAGCTCGCCCCACATTGTGCACGTTACCCGCGAGAAGGAGGGAATGGGCATGGGAAGCTCCGATGACTCGCACACCTACTACAATCACGGCAGCCAACCTCAGCGGATCGACGGCAAGGGCCTACCCACAGAGCAGAACCCGCCGCCTCATGTGTCGATGTGCCCAGCCTTTCTACGTGGCTTTGCGGCAGAGCTTCGCACTCGCGTCCTACCAGGATACTCCGTCAACCAGGTTATATGTGTCCTCGTTTACCTGGCCAGCTGGATATACCCGACGTTCTACAAGTGCAACCCGCTCTCTGAGCCCGTCCGCACAGGCTGGATTGGCGTCGCACAGCTTCCTTTCATCTTTGCTTTTGCATCCAAGAACAATGTCATCGGTCCGTTTTTGGGGATGGGATATGAAAAGGTGTGTTGGAATTTTCACTTGAGAATTTTAGCTGAATGGCATTGTAGCTCAACTTCATGCATCGCGCCGCTGGCTTGATCATGGTTGTCGCCATCAACGTTCACGGCATGGGATACAGTGAGAAATAACACTGTTCAACTTGGACGAGACTGACCTTGTCCACAGTCATGAAGTGGGTGATCAAAGGGACGTTCCAGGAGTCCATTGCAGATCCATCCATGTATTGGGGTCTGATTGGCTTGATCTCTTGCGACATCCTCTACTTCTTTTCTACAGAAGGATGGAGGAACCGTGCATACAACATCTTCTTTGCCAGCCATGTCGGCGGATTCTCTTTGCTACTTGCTGGCGTAAGTCACGCTGATCGTTTATTTGATGTGCCACTCACCGATCGTTTTCAGACATGGCAACACTTTGAAGTCACGCACCCTTGGGTGTGGGCTGCCATTGGATTGTACTCCTTCGACAGCCTGTGCCGCTGGATAAAGACGCGCATCCACACTGCTGTCATTCGCCCCATTCCTGAGCTGGGCATGACCCGCATTGAGATCCCTCAGATCACCGGTGGCTGGCGCGCTGGCCAGCACGTCAGAATTCGTGTTATCTCCTCAGGCATGGGCGTCTATGGGTGGGCAGAAACTCACCCCTTCACTATCGCCTCTGCACCTGGGCCGGAAGGCATGATTGTCATGGTCAAGAAGGTCGGAACCTGGTCGACCAACCTCTTCAACATGGCCAAGTTTGGAAATGGTGAAGCTGGTGTCGGTCGGAATGTTACTGTTATGGTCGAGGGTCCATACGGTACAGTCGTCTGTTCAAGGGCATGTCCGCCTTTTTTGACCGTTTGAGCAGGTGGCCCTGGTGTGACACTCCCTTCAAGCCATTCTGCGGCAGTCTTCGTTGTCGGTGGTAGCGGTATCACGTATGCGCTTGCTGGCATCAACGAACTCATCCAAAAGGACCTCCGCGGCGAGTCACGCACCAAGATCATTGAACTTGTTTGGACTGTGCAAGATCCTTGTATGTCTTCTGCCGCGGCTCGGTATGGGTGGTGCTAATGGCGGCATTAGCATCTCTCGTCCCGCTCGTGCCTCAATTTTCTGCCATGATACAGAGTAGCGTGTTCACTCCAGTGAGGATTAGTGTGTTCTATACTCGAGCCGTCACAGGTAAGCTTGCACTATGTTCTTCAATTATGTTGAGGTTCGAGCATGTCAGGCAAATTTCCTTTCGCGAAGGATTTCTTCCACCCTCGACTCTCGCTTGCACCTGGAAGGCCCAAGCTTGCCAGTATCTTGGAGGCCACAATTTCGAAGACTACAACTGGCACCTCTGCAGGAACTCGTTCGGGCATGATGGTCGCGGTTTGCGGTCCAGCAGCACTTGCAGACGACGTCGTTAACCAAGTGGGAAAAATTGACCCCACTCGCCGGGACGAAGTGGGAGGCATAGAGATCGTTGAAGAGTATGTCTTTCCTTACTGTTTCGTGGCATCCATGCTGACCCAACTGTTCAGCGTCTTCGGTTGGTGATTCGGTTGTCCCTCACAGTCCTTATACTTGTGTTTTGTCGAATTACGCCGGACGTAGCTCATATCACTGTACTTGTAGTCGTGTATGGCAATCAACTGGATTGCGAGCAGTTCGATGTAGCACTGGATGTGAATCGCTTGAGTATGTTAAGTGTATCAAGAGAGGTCAAGTGGGATGGTATGATGCGAGGTAATTCAAGCTCTGCCCTTGCCTTTCTTGCTGGGTTCTGCCTCGTACGCGTTGGGCTCCGGCCGTTCTTCATGTTCATGCACTACTGACCCTGACCCATCATTGGTCCGCTGGTCAGAGCCATGATTACAGCTATTTGAATGAGAGTGTGACAGCGGTCGAGCTCGTCCGTCGTCGTCGTCGTCTGAAGAATCCGAATCTTCGTCTGAGGATTCATCGAATCGTCTGGGCTTGTGATAAATGCAGCAAACTGGCGTAATTAGTATCGCCCGTGCTGAGGTGCGGTGAACACACTTTTGCTACTCTTCTTTCCCGCGCCTTCATTGTCTACTGTGTCATCTGTCCATGCCACTCGTGGCTTTTTTGAGGCGCCTCTCAGCTTCAACGTTCCAGGTGCTGGGGTATTGTGCGAAGAGCTGGCTTCCTCAGGTAGCGCAGGGGCAATGGTTACGGTCCGTGAGCCATCGGCGGGAGCCTGTGTAGAGGGTCGTAGCCTTTGAATGTTGGACATTGTGCGAATGGTGGTGGTATGAACGAGAAGTGATCGAGATGACATCACTCTGCCAATTTGGATACTTACACAACTATGTGTTCTTGAACGCCACATCAGATTATGAGTGGACAGGTTAACACACGACTTTGCTGATAATTTATTAGGTTTCAGGTATATCCCAGTCTTGCTCACTGTGATACGTAGAGCTTTCGGCAAGCTCGTCGCACTGCCGAATTCCTCATGAGTACGATTGAATGTTGGAGGTATTGTATACAACTAGTAGAGGATACCTGAAGTAGTCGATGCATATGAAGATTAAAATAAAGACAAGTATCTTAAGAGAAAATATCTTGCGACTTCGACTTGTAGTAGAACGAAAGAATAGCAAACTGAGAGGGAAACGTATTAAGGTAGTACATGCTGGTACATGCCAATTTCGCACACGGAAGGGTGTGTCTGCTATCACTGGGAGCCAGATAGAATAAATCCGAATCCGAAGCCTAGAAGAACTTTCCCTGTTCAATACGTGTGTAGACTCCAATCGTGGGGGCATGATGTTGTTGAGATTTTGGAAATGAATAGTACAGCGATGCTGCATCTGTGACTTGCTGGGCAAAGCCCTCTCGTACCCATCCCACCGCCTCAAAATCACACGCGATGCAGCATGTCCACCAGCGGCACCCGACATGTGTTGGAGTGAATCTATACCGATCTCGTCCTCGTAGAATGAGCAGGCGCAATACAGCCTCCACAGTCACCCTCCCAACGACATCGCTCGACACCGACGCCGGGGAGAAGTGCGACATTGTGTACTCTTTGGAAATGACCTCGATAAGTGCAGGGTCATCCGCTGTCTCCCCGGAGCTGATGCTGAGTCGCACAGAGCTATGGTGGCTTGTTTGGAGAAAGATCATCCAGTGGTTCACCGGTTCTCTGCGCGCTGCAAGCCCCGTTTCGTCGTCGCTGTCATTATTGTCGTTGGTAGCGGCGCAGAAGTGGAAGCGTCGAACAGCATAGTTGAGATGGCCAAAATTGAAGCCCATTGCGTCCCAATGGCAATCAGGATGGATTAAATATCGATCGATATAGTCCTGAACGTTCAACGCGTCGGTACTGAGCGCCGTCATATGCAAGGCTAAGGCTAGAGACAGAGTAGAGGCTGGAGTATGATGACTGACTGTAGTGGACGAAGGAGATGTGCAAAGAAATCATACAGATTGCTGGCCATTTTGAATGGGAACTCGTACACAATACAGTCTGATTCATCTCTTCTAGAACGAGCGTGACCTGGGGGATGACATCAACGAAGGCTGGCCATGGATTCATTGTGACTGTCGGGTCAAGAGAACAAATGCCGAGTCTATTATATGTTTACCACACAGTGAATCCAGCACTTTCCGCAAGTTTGAAGCTGCCTTAGAGCTTGAAAGCTCTACAGGCGGCTGTACAAAGGCTATGTAAGCATGCGATGTTGAAGCCTCATATGGAAGAATAACAATCGGGCCCGATTTGGAACAATGGCGTGCCTAGAATCCGAACAAGTGTCATATAGGCATACACTACATGCAATAATAATACAAGCTAAGAAAATATCAAGCGTCTAGGACAAGGATCAGCATTCTAGTATATATACACAACTCATAGATCATCCGAACAGCCGAAAACACGAACAAAAAGAAGGACTCTCTCTATCCGCAAGAGTGCACTGCACTAGGGTATGAGGCCGTGACTACGCAGGAGAGCCTCATACTGCGCATTCTGTAATTTGGTCTCGGACAACTGTTGCTTGAGCGTCCTGTAATTGTCGGTGAGCGGCAGAAAGGTTAAGAAAGAGAGAACGCAACTGGCTTTCTCTTCCCAACTGGTGTCGCGCCTCCTTTGTGCGTTTCAAGTCCGCTGACAGTGCCGTCCACGCCTCATCGTCTGGAAGGTTGATGTCCTTGAACAAGTTATCCAGCTCTTCGTTGAAGGACTAAAGTCAACGTCAATATATCGAAATCAGAAATATGGCTTGAAGAATGCGACGTACCTCGTAAAGGATGTCCTTCTCCGTGCTTGAGTCATCCAGTAGTACTCTCAATAGCTCGCACTGTCGCTTCGAACTTTCAGCCTCGAGTCGGTATCGATTCGCTGCTGCCAAGCCCTAGATAGAGCAGTCCAGATCAGCATACAATATACTGCAATCAAAACTGTGCATGACATACAGCGCTTTGTATACTCGACAAACCCTCTTCGAGAGTCCCGAAGTGTTGAATTGCCGTAGCAAGAGTTTCATCGATAGTCGTCACTTGCTGAATCAATGGTTCGAAGTCTTGGTCCAATCCGTCCGTGCTGTATGAGCGGAATAGGTTCGAAGTCGGGGTTTGCTGCGATGGCGTGTCGAATATCTTACGGGCCTTACCCACCGGCGTGGCAGGGTCTTTTGATGTGCTCTTCAAGAGTCTTTCCATCTCCTCCATCCTCTCCATCCGCATTTTAGTCGATTGCTGTGAAGGTGTTGTCGAGCCCTTCACTGGCGACCCTGGTCGCGAGAGCGTCCGCAACGCTTTCGTTGGTGATCCAGGCCTTGAGAGCTGGCCGCCTGCCGCTACTTTCATGTCGACTTTCAATTTTTTCACAGCACGATGCGAAGAACTCAGCTAAGGAATATATGAGCCAGAAATAGGACAAAGGAAGAGCAAAAGACGCACATCCACCCTTGTTGTCTTTGCCAGGGATATCAAATGCTCAACACCGCTAGCGCCGTTAGTGTCGCTAGGAGCACGAGACAACGCCGTGTCCGCTGGAACCGTCACCGGCTTTCTCGCCGGGCTTGGTCTGCTCAATATTGTACTGCCATGTCCTCTCTGTCCCACCGAAGTCTCCGACGCCGCCCTAGCTGGGATGTCGGAGTGTGGCCGCTCAGGAAGGTCCGACTGTGCTCTCACATGGCCACTGCCGTTTTGCAGCGGTGATTGCACGACACTGCTCATCGAGCTCGCCATCCCGTGTCCCTTCATCTTTTTCTTGATTGACAAAGGTTCCACGATCGACCCGCCGGTCCCATGCATACTCAGAGGTCGGGGTGTCTCCGGCGCGCCAGTATTCCAGCTACTGGCACCCGTTCCGGAGTTATTGCCACTTCCAGTACCATTGCCATAGAATGTCTGCCTCTTGCTTCTTGGGATCCCTGTTGGTCTGGCCTTTGCGTCCTCTGATTCTGAGTCGGTCGCCTGCGACCCAGCCCTTGAATGTGGCTGGGGTGGCAGCGGCGACCGCGCGCGCTGCGGCGGGAGGGGCGAATTCGAACGCACGGGTGGCAATGGTGATGGTGTTCTTGGACCCATGGGACGCCTGTCCGACGAATGCCTTGAAAGCGACCTTGCGCGCACGGGTCTTTCATCAGTTAAAGGGGTGACCGTGTATTGACTAGTCGAATCCCGTGACGAGGATGCTCTTGATTCCGGTCGGTACATCGAGCCCTCTGTGAACAAAGCCGTCATTGAATAGTCCTCCACCGTTAAAAAAACTTTTCAACCTTCGGGTATAACACTTTCACTCGGTGCTGGAAGGTCCAACATCTGCCGTTCATTCTGTGACTTACTATTCTTTCTTGCTAGCCGGAGCCTTTGTGCTAAATCTTTCTCAGATGCGTCCATGAACCGCAGTGACGATTTGAACCCTTCCTCGTCGTCTCTTTCGTCCTCGTCATCGTCATCAGAATCTGCGCGCGATACAGAGGGTGACCGGGTCGATGAACGTGACGGCGGCCGGGACATCGTGCGCCCACTGCGACTGAGTGGTCTGTCAGGGGGTGCGGTGGCAGGACCTGGAGATATAGGCCGCTTTGTACCGCGCTTAGGAGATGCAAGGAAGGGATCGTCGTCCATGCCTGAGCTTGAGACTGTCGTTGCCACTGTCGAAGCTGAGCGATATGAGAATCGGGCAAGACTATCATCATGAGTAGTATGTGTTCGACTGGATGACCTGCTTGTTGTGGATTTTGTTCTTTTGCTGTTAATAGAGCCAGCGAGGAAGTCCACTGCAGGAAAGCGGTAGATGGCATCCAGGTGCAATATAGATCTATGTGACCTGGCCGTAGGCGTCGAAGGCCGCGAATTGGTGTTTGTTTTGAACTCGAACAGACCATATTGATGTACTGTGATGTGTTTGTTGGTCTTTGTTGCAGAACGGAAACGGGACTTACTAGTGAGTATGATGCGGAAGGGCACACGGGTAGTTTGTACAATGTCTTCCTCCCCAGGATCCTCTGGATCAGTTGAAGTGACCTTGTATCTACATAGACCCCCAGCCATAGGTTGTATGCGGATAACGGCGAATGGCGGTCCACCAACACCAAATGGTATACTGTCGGCCGAGCCTACTGCATCAATCTGCACCACGATCTTGGTCTTTAGCAATATTAGCAGTGAACGCATGGTCAAGGAATGGGCGCTTACTTTCTTTGCCTCTTGAAGGAATGCAGTCCGCTGATAGACATTATAGTATGTTCGGGCCAGTGTTGTCCTGCCGTGTTTCGATTCGACCTCCACTTCATCGGAGCGCAACGCAACCGACTGTCCCGCGCGCGTTCTGTATTTAGCTTGTGCAACCCAGAGGTTTTGAAGAAAACGATGTTTGTCGGATCCTGGCCCCGTGGGATCCACGTTACCAGCAGTGCGGACAGCGGTGAACGAGCGGAAGGGCCGATATGACCAGCGTTCGCTTTGGTCCTGGGGTGGATTTTCTAGAAAGAGATGGAAATCTGGCATAATGAGCGCCTTCGACGGACAAGACCAAGAGATGTAATATACCTGCACCGCCAATATCGGTGGCAACGACATCCGCGAGGTCTAGTGTGCCTTTGAAGCTCATTGTCGCCTTGCGTTTCCCGCTCCCGACTCCCATCTTACCGGCCTTTTCCAAGTTGTCCAGACCACTTAGTACACGGCATCCCTTTTCACCGTTTCCTGGCCTCTTGATAATGAGTAGCTTGTCGTCGAAAAGAATGAGGGAACAATGTAATGTGATAGGCACAATGCTTTGTGACGAGTGAGAGGGTCCGTCAGATATGGTATCTTCAACGTCGATGCAGTCGATGAAGCAACGTGAATTGGAGAAGAGGTCTGGCGGGAATTCCTGGATGCTCGAACTGAGGCAAAAGAAGACAGTGGCACGCTTTGTTTGCTCGTCGGCCTCTGCTAGCGCGATTTTGCTTGCAATCTCATCTGCTTCCAGCAACTTGGCGCGTTGAGGCTCGTCGAACGCCATATGCTTGATCATGAGGCGGAACATGAGTGTATATCGCGGAATGCGCTGGACGGGATCCATAAGCAGTTCGCGTAGTCCCACGCGATTGCGCGAATCTGTGGACCGGTACTTCGTGCGCTGCAGAATGGTCAGTTCACTTCATGAATGCAACATCAGCACGCACATCAATATACTGCGCGAAGTTGGAAGTAGTACGGGCTGTCAGCCGCTCAAGAATATTCTGTGCCTCCTCCCGTTTCACATAGTACTGTTTGTATTGCTCGAATCCACGTCTGTTCTTGAAGTGCTCGAGGCAAACGTCTCCAACGCCGCCAACAGTCTGGCTGCCGTTCGGGGCTATCATGTTCTCAAGATCGGCTAGAAAGGCCTCATTGACAGGGAGCAAGCTATCGATATTGCCGAACATAGTCTTGGCCTCGTAGGCAGGGATGATAGACGTATGCTTTTGTTGTGCGTATCGTCGCAGAGGGTCGGCATAGTCGTTCTTGAGAATCTTCAGCCGCTGAACATATGTGCGCTCAGTGGATACAAGCTCGTTGACGACCGACTGCAGCGCCGAGGTATTTGTGAGTGTGCGCGGGCGTGGAGCGCCGACCTACAGGAAGTCAACAGAAACTCTGGAGAGATTTGTTTTACGCACCGTGTCCTCTGGCTCGGGGCCCGCCGCCGGCGTCAAGTCATTGACCTCTAGCAAATCCCCCAAAGATAAAACTAGGTCTTGGATCTCTGCGTGCCTTTAGCATTTCCGCACTGATTGAGACTTAGAAACACGCACCCTCTGGCAGTCTCTTCCCGCTTTCTGAACCCTCGACTACGACCCCACAAAAGAACACCCGCTTTGTTGTCGTCGGTCCACCGAGTGGCTCCGGTCGGGGTCGAACTTCATCTCCCGTGGCAAGAGGAACGGCCTTGCGAGGCGAAGTTGACCGCAGCGCCATCCGCTAAATCCAGTATGTCGAGGTAGGTGTGAAAGTATATGATCGCAAGTACTTAGCTTCAACTACGATCACGTGTATCGCGTCACCAGAAACCTTTGCATGAAGGCTTGACGCGTGTTTATGCTTGATAGTATTATGAATGGAAGAGTTTATGCTACAGTTCATTGTAATCAAATTCCATCTAGAATTCTCACAAAGGTAGTGGCTTCTTGTGTGGCGGGGAGTGACCGGATCTCGGTCCGCCCATCAGATCGTTCTCGGAGAGGCGCTGGAACAATGCTGCTGCACTGAGTCTGTCACCAGCGCTACATCATGTTCAAGACCCAATATCCTCAGCCGTTCTCACTTTTGGAAGCCATCAGTCTCGATGTCGCTGTGATAACCGAAGGTCCTTCACCCTCAAGCTTAGCGTATACCACTCTAATCTTGGGTGTAGAGATTGCGCGGCTACAAGACTCTCTCCGCCGTCTGCGCGAGACGCAAGATATCCTTACAGAGCATTTGCGTGAGGAAAACGATGTGGATATTTCCAAGGCTGTAGAGGAGAACATTGTCACCATGTAAGCCGAATACTGTATACCTCTCACAAGCCAAGCTGATATTGAATGGACAGTGCGTCCCAGGAAGAGCGTGTAGAAATGCTGAAGGTTGCATTGAAAGAAAAGGGCGTAGTGTATAACCCTCACTACGACCTCCCCACTTCTAAACCACCAGCAACCGCCGCACCTGCAAGACCTGTGGGCAATGGACTTGATGATGATGATCCATTAGAGGAAAACGATAATGGACTTCATCTATAAACCCAAACATCCACACTTCATCATTGTTTTCACATCATTGTGCACTATTGGAAGCTACGCAGCTCTCTTGGGGCGTCGAGCGCGGCCAACTGTTCCGAGAGGACGACAAAGGCCTTCAGTACGGACAGTGAATATTTGAATGCCTGGTAAGTTATTCCAACTACTCACCAAGATGGGACAGACGGAGTGATTTGGATCATCGACAATCCTTCTGGATTGGAGTACAGTAGCCTAGCAAAGTACGACCATGATATTACATAGGGCTATTCCGAGTTATATAAAACAACCCCTGGGCGGCAAGAATGCATTTGTGTTTGAAGAGCTCTGGCATTATTTAAATAGATTACTACGGTACGCAAGTGTTCCGGTGCGAGCGATGAATAACGAGTGTACAGCAACTCGTTTAACGGCTGCGTTGGTCTACATACAATATATATAGGTTGTATAAGCGATAAAGTCAAATCATCTCGTCTATGGAATCCTACGCATTGCGCTGATTCGAAGTGCTTCGCGTGCGGGACGTCGTTGCCGTCTCATGTTCAGTCGATCGACCCTCTTCCCGCGGCAAGCGTTTGGCATCGGGTGATGGTTGCCGTGAGAGTGACTGGTAAGCCGGAGGACTGCTGCTCCCTCCCAATTCGACGTCCTGGCTTTGGGGTGTGAACATGGCCGGGAGGAAGAAGAGAACCCCGCGGCTATACCGCTGGCTGCGCCGACGTGATGGCACGCGGGAATAGCCATCGTCCCCGCCAAAGCCCAAGACGCCCGCAATACGGTTGCGGACTGCGCGCACAGTGCCGGCGACGCCAGATGTGCTAGATCGGCCGTAGTGATCATTGGACGCTTCAGAGGAAGTAGGAGAAGGAGGTCGGACGTCAACTGGGAGGCCTACGACACCGGGCAACTCGTCGTCTGAATCAGACTGCGAACCTGCGCGCCGAGGAAATAGGATCTCGTATCCACCCATACGCCTGAGGCGGTTACGCTGCTTGGCGGGGAAGAAGATGGAAATGATGCCAATGATGAACACCACAAGTCCGACCCACATGAGCGTCTTGCCCCAACGGAGAAGGAATGCAATGAATCCAGCGTCCTCTGCGTGCCAGCTACTGCCGTAGAAATGGTCAAAGAAGGAATTGGGCGCCTCTCCGTTCTTTGCGTTCTTGCCGTACAGAGACCTTGCCAGTACGCGTATGGGGTCGCTTGCGGAGGCCGGGTGGGACGAGGTGTAGATGGCGTACTGCGCAGAGAGGAACATGGGGCCAGTGGAAAACATGACGGTAGGATAGTTGAGTATCCAGGAATGATCCCAAGTGGTGAGACTGTGTATTGCCTGAGCCATGAACGGATGTCCCTTCTCGGAGAAAATGAGGTCGTTGGAGATGCCAACCGGGATCGTTTTGGGTAAAATGACGGGATAAATGAGCAGCGGGTCAAGTGGACGCCGACATCCGATGTCGAGGTCGAGATAGACACCGCCGTAATGGTGAAGGACAAAGTACCGAATCGCATCTGCCCGCTCGATGGGGTAGGTGTAGTCGTTGAAAGTGTCCAAAAACCAAGGGTAGTGCTCAGCTATGAAGTCACGCGAGCTGGCATCTGTCCAGAGCATATATTCACTGCCAGGAAATAAGCCGCGCGCACAATCAAAAAAGCGGGATAGACACACTAGTCTGGCATCAACTCGCGACATTCATCAGATATCCCCTGCCACTTCTCGGGCAACGTCTCCGTGCGCCAGGTTTGGTGCAGGATACGCGGGATGCGCTCCACTTTGCCGTGCGCTGTCGCATTCCACCGCTCCAGTCGGTCCAAAATCGGTACCTCGTCGTCGCTCAGATATGCGCTGGGGTCGATAGTGAGGTAATAGGTTATCGACGACAATACGACCACGGTCCCGACCAGGATGAGCGCCAAAAGCGTCAGAAAAATGCAGAGTGAACGTCGGCGAGCCATGGTGGTGTGAGAGGAAGCCTGCTAAGTTAAAGAACATCGCCTTCATACTCCGGGTATACGCCGGCTGAGGTCAGCGTCCGACATAAGCCAAAATCAAAACTCCGCCGAAAATGACAAAAGTCAATTTGGTGCTACATAAGTTACGCAAAAGGCTGGTCGTACACAAATTCTACCATAGTCGAGAGCGCGTCTACATTTTCCAACAGGATACTGTCTTCCCAGTCTTCCCCAATCTTCCTTAGTGCAACCAGGATCTTATGCCAGTCCGCGCGAGACCACTCTCTGCCAACTCTAGAGCCACGCCCCGAACGTGGAGCTTGCAGAAATACGTCCAGCCGTGGCTGCGTCGCCAGGCACTTCTTTTTGCTATCCAGCCAGGACACGCATTCTGACGCTGTCCACTGCGCCACCGGCTTGCGGTTCTTGTGCCATGCAGGCGCGTGCATAGATGGCGTCCCGTGTCGGCTCTGCACTTGTTCAATCTCGTCCCGCCCGTTGAGATAGACCGTCTCCTGCAGCAGCGTCGTGAAATGGGCCCGCACTTGCTCGTGTAGCCTGTCGCGCGAGTCACTTCGCGACATTATCTCATCTTCGTCGTCCTGCCCGCTGCTGTCCACATCCATCGCGTCAGAATCTGTGGTGGCCACCGGATTCACTGCCCCGTCGTCCACCAGTTTCGTCTTCCGGTTCAGTGACGCGACCTTCTTACTTTCAAATCGTACGCGGCTCTCGTCTAGCCCGGGAAAGAGCGAGCGAACGACGAACAGGCTGCTCCATTTCTTGCGGTCTCCAGGCGTGTTCTCCACAGTTTCTGGACGGCCTAGTCAGTGCGCAGCTAGTAAAGATGCAGCGGGAGGAAATACCTATGCCTTCTGACTGTGCTTCAATGCACAGATTGTAGTCCGCACTCCATAGAATGGTACGCTTGATTCGAGAAAAATACAAACAACAATCAAGGATAAGATAGTCATTCAGACGGTCCAAAATGACCTTGAACCCACAATCAGAATGGGATGTGATCATAGCAGCCTCATACTTACATCGTCTGACGACTTTACACGCCAATTCCCCGACTTTCGCAAGGTCTCCTTCGTACCCTGTCCGCGCACCTTCTTGTGCTCTCGAACTTTCTTCAATAGCCAAGTTGACGCTGTCGATATGTACCACTTCAGGTCTCTGTTCTTCTTGTGGCTGCGTGTATAATTGATCACCAATCTAACAAAACAAGCCCCACTTACCCATCGAGCTCGTTGATGACCACACCTGGAACAATCACCACGACAGGCGCGTCGTATTTTTCAACGTCTACCACAAATTGTACAAGAGTGTCAAGGTGATGGATGAGAATGTTCGTGTCTACGACGAGGAATGTAGCTTGTTCTACGAGTGGTGGCTGCAAGTGAATTCTTTAGTATTGTTGACCACAACGGTTTTGTGATGTCCCAGAATGTTTGGAATCGTATCTGAGAGACTCGCCAAACGCGGACAAAATACTTGGTAGAGCTGAAGAAGAAACATACCACACACCTGCATTTCCACATCCTCGTCGGCGATCTTATTGAACCTCTCGAGAGTAATATCACTTGGTGCGGTTTCGTAGCTCGCCGCCAGCTCAGATGGTTTGTAAGATGTAATATTATGCGATCCATAGTGTTCTGAACAGAGTGTCCAATGACCTTGTAAGTAAATTGACAAGCACATACTGGGTCCCTCGATAGCTAGGCCACTCACTTGTCCCAGTGTATCCATGGCTAGTCGAAGACGAGAAGCTACTGAAGTTAGACATATGTTCCAGGGCGTACCAGTTCTGCCGATTGGTGAATCGAATCAAAGTCTACAATAGGCCAAGAAGCGGGGAAGGCAAGAGAGTCAATGAAGGTGAGAGGCCAAGAAAGTGTGGAACCCTCCGATCGCGATCA
The DNA here is from genome assembly GCA_000934385.1 of Cylindrobasidium torrendii FP15055 ss-10. Classification (NCBI taxonomy): domain Eukaryota; kingdom Fungi; phylum Basidiomycota; class Agaricomycetes; order Agaricales; family Physalacriaceae; genus Cylindrobasidium; species Cylindrobasidium torrendii. The sequence continues at coordinate 43,193 of KN880513.1, read as the reverse complement.
TGCCTGCGTGCCACTGAGCATAGGAAGCGTCGTGAACAAGTTGTGAATATCATCAGGAAACCTCAGGGCCGCGACAGCGTCTTACAGACTCTACCCTGCTTCTGACGTTTGTGTTCTCCGTTCATTGTCTCAAGGGAGTTCACCAAGCGAGCACTAGATCTATCGCCAACCCTTGGCGACAACGCTTCGCAAGGCCAGCGTCAAGCCAGCGTGCGATACAGACTGCATGTCTACCTATTGACATACTACGACTTACACTCACAGCGGGCTTTCGGTAGTTTTGGCTTTATTTGATTGAGCAATGGAATAGAGCAACGAGTAGATAGACTAGGCTGAATACAGTCTTCAGGTGTTATAGGGAAGCACCACTCACCGCGACCTCGTCGCAGCAATTCTCTTCATGCCTCCCATGAGGATGAACATCGCCACGGCAGCCGCACCGTATGTGTACGAAGGACCCACGGTCCAGTAGGACGCACATGCTAAGTAGCGCATCAGAAACTGACTAGCAGGTGGTACGAGGGAAATAACGCACCGATTAAAGGTCCAAGGGCTCTTCCCAGCTGGCCTGAAGACCTGAACATCCCTAAAGCCTTTCCTTTGGCCAACTGCGGGTGCTCCTCGAGCGGCTTTCCAGATGCCTCATCCATGCTGGGTTCATCGCATTGAAGCGAGGCAAATGCCGTCAATGAACTGACTACGGTGGCCGAAGTGAAAGCCATGCACACTGCCGCAGCTTGCAGCAGCCGGAACGCCGTCTGGCCACCTGACGAGGAGAAGTGGGGGAGGATGGAGAGGAGAACAAACGCCAGGGTACACGCAGCAACACCGCGCCGTGCCATTTTGCCTTCACCAACTTTTGATGTTGCCCTTCGAACGTAGCCGCCTTGGAGGAGGGCGCTTATAATCCCAATCGAGCCAATGAGGTATCCATTTTGCTTGTTGTTCCAGTCGAACACTGTTTGGTATCTACTTAGCAAAGTTGTGGAGGCCTACGAGAAAAGACAGACGTACAATCGAAGGTCATGAATGTGAGGGTGAATTCCATGCCCGAAAAGATGCCCAAGAACAAGAAATGGATCCGGCGCAGAGACTTGAGGATGTCGATTCTTTGCTCGATGCTAGCCTTGGGTTTTGGTGGTCCATTTTTCTTTGCCTCGGACTTGGGGGATGGTTTGGCGAGAGCCTTGCCGCGTGTTTCGGGGAGCGATACCATCAAGAACACGGTCTCCGCGACGAGTAAAACGAGAGTAAGCAGAGCAGGTGCTGCGTACACATTGACATCTCCGAGCCAAGTATTCTCTGCAAGGGATGGTGGGAGGGGCTTAGTGGCAAAGTACGCCCCTATAGGAGGACCGATGCAGAAACAGATGGCGAATGCAATCCCGACATGGGCCAGAGCCTTGCTGCGGTTTCCAGGTGTGGTCACATCAGAGAGAATGGCACTACAGTGTATTGTCAGATTGAAAGTAATGGAGAGAAAAGCGTGTATTTTACGCACATTGCTAGTTGGACGTTACCTTCGCTGAGGCCGCCAATGATGCGTGATAGAAGGTAGGTGGCAAATGTGGTTGACTTGATCCACACCAGTGCGGACAAGATGTTGCCAATCATAGTAATCAGCAGAATGCGCTTGCGTCCGTACTTGTCAGACAGAGAGCCAATCTTGGGGGAAACAATGAATTGGAGTGTTCTTGGGGGTAATGAGATCTTAGAATTAACACAAAGTATGGAGGAACACACGAGAATACTGAGCCAAGCAGGCCACCTAATCCATTCGGTCAGAAATTGACTGCGACAAGATCTTGCGACGCACCAAGCAGCACAATATCCCATCGCGCCGAGTTGACATTGGGACCTGGGTCGTACAAGGACTGGCGAAGGCCAGATACAAACGCTAAAGTGCGTGCCAAGAATCCGTTCGAATCCGATATCTCTCTCTGGATCGTCCTGTTAGCATTTGGTCCAAGTCGCGAATCGCATGCCTATCACTCACAACCGTGTACCACTCAATGAGACGTGGGAACAGAGGCAGTGGAACCGTGAACGCAAAGAGATCCAGCACCAGCGACAAGAAAACGATGCGCTCTACGCTAGGCATTTCCGATAGAAAGTGGTGTAAGGGTCAAAGTGCAAGCACCAGTACAAGTGGATTACAGAAAAGAAAAGGTGAAATGAAAGTCGATTGCAAGTCCAAACGTGTCCCGGTAGTTATATCTCGAGGCCGGGACTGCCTCCGTCGATCCTTATCCGCATGTAGAGCAATAACCGTTTATACAGCCGGTCATATGCAGCAGTGTACAGTAGTACATACTGTAGGAATGTTTGAATAGCATTGGGCGTCATAACGTGCGAGTGGAAAGTGAATGGCAAAATCATGTTTTGCACTACTCTGAGGTATACAATTGTACAACATTTTACATTCAGTCTTCTGTCACAATCTCGGCGACAACCTCCTCTTCTGCTTCAACCCCTTCTGCTTCAGCCCCCTCTGTCACAGTCCCGCGAAATTTCTGGTCCTCCGACGCCGCAGTAAGGCTAGTCTGGAAATGCGCGCTCGTGTCCGTTTTTGTGATCTCCCGGAGTGCCATGGTCGCATACGCGGCCGTCCCAAGCGTAAGTTTGATTTGTAGCGCCATAAACTTGCCTTCGGGATCGATGCCCGGTGCGTCGAAACCCAAGAGGCGGTCCTCGTCAGCCTGAGCGAGGGCGACATCCGGGTCTGTGTATCGCAGCACCTCCCAAGACATTTCTTTTGGTAAGTGCATCATTGCACGATAGGAGCCATTCAACGTGTATAGTCGTTGCTTGCGCTCAAAGTTGTTCGCATCAAGGCCGTCCATCTTCAAGAACTCTTTGTACCGGTCGCCCAGTTCACCGCCAGGATACGCAACATCCGTCCCAGGGAGAGGCATAACGACATCAAAGATAGTATACTTGCCAGAGTCGACATCGTCTGTGGTAAGCGTCTTGATGACGGGTGGCTCCCAGACCTTGCGCGAGCGTTTGCGCTGGCGGTTGGACTGGTCTTTTCCCTCTTTCTCGTCATTCTGTTCTTCTTTAATGGTAATTGCAGCAGGAGTTTCGAGGACGAGGTCCCCAGCAATGGGTTTGTCCGCGCCGAATTTCTTGATGCGCTCAGACACAATGGCGTTCCAGACATACGACTGGTACGCATGGATATACATCAACCTCAAGTTTTTCGGGATCTGGGGAGGGTTAATAAAAAAAAAGCATAAAAGAGCGTAAGGACTGACAGTATCCAAGGCGCCCATGGCATTCCGGGTGTCGCCCTTCATATTTTTGAAAGATTCAAGGAGGCAGCGTTCCGCAACGACACGGCGCGGCATAAGCTCCAGTGCTTTGTCTATGTTTCCATCGACAAGGAAGGCGTTGCGGCCGGCTTCGACGTCTGGGTGTTCGCCATGGCGCGGGCGCATGATAAGCGAGACTGCCTTTTGCCAGTCTGACTGAAGGAGAGCGAGGCCAATGGCATGAGTGGGGACTGATGCAGTTCCAAAGCGCTGCATGCCTATTGATGCGTTAGACACGCACACGGGGAGCTAGGACGTGGCATACCATAGTAGTTGATGAATCCCTTATTTTTTATGGTGTTGAGCCCTTCCTCCATCTTCTCTGGCGAAGCCACCTTGACACCACTGGGAATCGTCAGCCCAAACTTGATCAGGCCTGACCGAGACATACCGTAGGGTAATGACAAACGCATTGCCCTTGAGCATCCCCAATTCGAGGCCAGCTTTGCGGTAATGCAAGTCGGCAATGCGGATGCCACGGTCAGCGCGTTGTGTGAGAACTTCTTCAGGTGTTCTCCGTCCTCCGGTGATGCCATTTGCAAGTTTCCAGACATCTTCAACCGTCTTGCCGCCGCGTCTAAGCGAAACGCGTTGCACAGTAACACCACGCTTGTCCTTGGTTCCTGCAACTGCTAGATCCTTGTTATTCATGAACATCGTCCTTGCAAGATGATTAAGGGCGTCCTGGGTGTCGCGATTTGTTTTTTGCATGGTAAAGTGAATGTAGGGAGGGAAATTGCCTCTGGAGACCTTTTCACGGCCTCCACCTAGGAGAAATGAGGACACTGGCGCTAAGAGAGGAAATTTGTTATACCTCGACCTCCACCGCGCGCACCGCCGCGCCCGCCGCGACGAGACCACTTGATCGCAATCCTGGAGCCATCCTCCGCATCGGCTGGGGCAGTCGTATCCGTTTCGCTGTCGAGTTTGCCCTTGAACAGCTCACGCACGGCCTGGTGCAGCTCTGTCCGCTTTTCCTTGGACGCCATAGGCTAAAAGAAAGAAAAATAGATAAATGTCTGGAGTACAGGTATCCGTGAAAGGATGGGGAGATGGTTGGGATACAGACTTCGGAGAGTACTTTGCGCGTATCCTCGCGTTCATTGCCGCCGCGTCCGCCACCTCTTCCACCGCGTCCTCCCCTTCCGCCACGACCTCCACGCTTGCCACCGCGTCCACGACCGCCGCGGGATGAGGAAGCCGAGTCTTGCGCCGGCTCTGGTTCTGGCGCGGCAACTTCCGCACCATCTTCAGACGTTTTTGGCACGCGCGCGCCCCAGCCACCGTCGCTCACCCGTGGCGGCTCGGGTCCTTCAAGATACATCGTCTTGACCTGTTCGACGGCCTGCGGCGAGAGAAAAGAAGAGAGCCGGGTAGTAAACGATGCTGGCCAAGGCTCATCCGCATCCTCAGTAGGCTCTGGGATAGTCTCTTCGGCGGGTTTGGAAGCAGATTCTGGAGGTGCAGCGTCCTCGGTGGGCGCAGGGGCGGTATCTTTTGATGTAGCGTCCTCAGTCGGGGCGGCCATTTCCACATCCTCAGTCGGCAGAGCAGAAGCACTGGTGTCCCCACTTTTGGACGAAGATGGTTGCTCGAGCGACTTGACGTGGATAACGTTGCTGTCCTGGTCCACCTCAAACACCAAAAAGTCCGTAAATCTGTTACAGTTAGCTTTAAAACTGGCGTTGTTCACATGCAATATACCTCTGCTTGATGATGCCCTCAATCTTCGACGAGGTATGCCCAACATACTGCGAGATGCCCACATTCTCCTCCAAGAAATTCATTGCGCCGTTTGGTTGAGCCTCAGGGAATGGGATACCAAGTAGCGCATGGCTCGGTGGGAGGACATGTTCGTGTTTCTTGGGCTCTTCCTCTGTATCGAGCTTAGTCCGTTTGGCAGAGCGCTCCTCGTCGCCAACTACGTCCTCCTCGCGTTCGCGAATGGCAGGCGCGGTCGCCACAGAAGGGGAGGGCACAGACATGGAAGTCGACTTGAATTCAACGCAAATCGATGCGTGATCGCAAATTTCAGGGTATCTTATCTACTCTGGGTATGGAATTTGAGGCGCTCACCCGCGACAACAATGAGGACAATGTCCATATGGCACGTCAGCACACATTGTTCTACTTGTCCGGCCTGTGTCTAGTGCATAATAATGAGACAACTGCGGCTCTACGGAAACCTGAGGCGGAAGACTCGGGTGTGTGCACTATCTCTCAGTCTGGAGGCGGCATGGGCTGCGGCCAGGTCCAAAATGATAGCAGAATAGCGTATACAAAGTGTAAGACACTGTATACGACCATGTAAATCACACTCGAACTTTTGAACATCGCCGACTCGGTTACACCTGCATTGTGCGCACATTGCCGCCGGCATCCAGTCTTTGATTATGACCGCGATCGACTTTAGTTGTCCTCGACCACCACCGTCTATCCCGCCAAGATGCCGTCCGTTCGAATCAAGCGCTCGCAATACTCGACGCTGCGAGACGGCGCTGAACGTCCTGTCAGTGCCGGCTCGCAGCTTGGCCGCCGCCTCTCGGACGTCTTTCGGCGCTCTGGTTCTCCAGACCCACAAATCACGGACCAACATGAACCTAGCCCATCGACGACATCCCCTAGAGTTGAATCACCTATGCTCAGAAAGCTAGATCCGCCGCCGTCCCCAACAACAAGAAGAGGCAGGCCGCGCGCAGGAAGTAGGGTTCAGGACCACTGCATGTCGCAGGCAAGCTCAGTGCTGCCCACTGCGAGCCCAGGACTGCTGCGAAATGAACGGAGCACAACTTCTTTCATTAACGACCGCCGCACGGCGTCTCCTCCCCGGACGGACACCGTCTACACCCTACAAGGTCCAACGACAGACATCCAATATCGCCAGGATGGCCCACCAGGGTCACCCCGCTTGGTGGACAGGGCGCTAAGTGTGTCCTCCGCAGACGAAGCCAGCTTCCAGTCCTACGCGCCCTTGGATGATCATCACCATGATCAAATTGTCGAACACCTCGATGCCATTGGTGAGTCCCACTTGCATTGCCCGAAAATGGAATACCTGACCTGCCCCGTAGATCCGCAAGTGGCAACTGTGTCCAATATGACCAACGCCGCAAACGCCATTATCTTGTGAGGCCCTTTGTTAACCTGATGCACCGCAATCATTGACCATAGTCTAGTCCGCCCATGTCTTGGTATAAACGGAAGCCCGTGTTGGTATTGCCAGACCCGCCGAAGGGTCAGGACGAGGAGCGCGACGGCAAACTTGACGATGCATTGGACAGGCATGTCAACGATGTACTCCAACGCCCCTCCAAAGTGAGGCGTTCGCTCATGGGTCTCTGGTCATTCCTCAAGACTCGTAAGCACCTTTACAACTATCCGCTCCGAGACCGCTCACCTCCATTCCAGCGATGGGTGTACGTCTCCTCATGATTGTCTTGTCCAAGTTCTAAAATAAACAGGTTCTGACCGCAATCTATGGCTTCTGCGTGGGTGCGTGATAAATCCTCTTTCCGTCTGGTCCGCTATGCTCTGAACTTATATCGTCCACCCTCACAGTGTTCTGGGGCGCGGCTATCGTTCTATTCCTGGGAAAACTTATCAATCTACACAACGATAACCTCCAGGGCTTCTGGGTAGAAGTCAGCTCGCAAGTTGTCAACGGTTCGTGTCGAAATTTGAGGACCAACGGAACGTGTGCTAACATTAGCACTAGGTCTTTTCACTGTCACCGGTATCGGTCTCATTCCATCGCGCGTTTTGGACACATATCGCGTGTACTGGATATGGCATTACAAGCGTAAAACGCGTCAATTGCGAAAGAAAGCACGCCTCCCACCGCTGTTTGACGAGGACGACCTGCCCGACCCGATGTATGACCCAAATTATGTCCACGTCCTTACCAACGATGAGCAGTACGACCTCCACCGGCGTATGTGTACACTCCAGCTGGGTATACTTGTCTAACGGTAGAACAGAGCAAGTCAAGTTTCAACATCATCAAACTTGGTACCGTCCGCACGGTACCGCCACTCATCGGGTATGTTTTCAAGGACTCCAGCGCTATCATTCTGACATCTCTCGGTACAAAGGCGTTTCCCATCAAGTACGTGCATCGTTGCCGACCGTTGGCAGGACTGACCGTGATGACCAGCACCGCGCTTTTGATCTGCCTACTCAACGACGGTAACTCGTTCTTTCAGGTAAGTTTGCACGAATTTACCTTCTTCTGTCGGCTGAATGGTTGGCTATGTGCAGATACTTTTATGTGCTTGCATGTGGAGTATGAACCGGTAGGAGCATCTACGCGACAACAGTGTGGCTTTCGACTGACGGATGGTGGTGCAGATTCCAACGACCACCATGGACGACGGGTACCCTCATCCCGGCCAGCTTCCTTTGTGGAATTGGTTCTGCAGTGTATATTGCGCGGGGAAGTGCCAAGACAAGAAGGACAAAGGATGTAGCGAAACGATTGAGAGAAGCGTTAACGAAATCAGAGGAGCCATATGCAAATACCAGCACTGCGGCATTAGCACGGGTGGATGAGCAGGAGAAGACGACCGGCTCGCGTTTGGCCAACCATATGACTTTCAGTGCGATGGACACTGCCGCAGAGAAGCAGCAAGCAGGACCCTAATGCTTCGATGTTAGTTGAGTCTATTTAGTTTGCGGGGATTTATTCATATGATGTGTTGTGCCTTGTATTGTACACTGTGTCTTTATGGTAGCCGCCGTCTAGAGCATAACATTTAGCAACCGATGCTGGCAGAGTTACTTCTTGACCCATAGAGTTGGTCACCCAGTCGCTGGGGGGCAAGGAGATTCCTCGCTTCAGAGGGGATGATTTCGGCAGGGTGTCGAGGACTTGGCACGGTCACGGTCACGGTTTTCATTTTCATTCAGAGTCTCCATGAATGAGATGGGGCCCCAGAATGTGAGCTAGACGGCCTCTGCGCAGTCGCAGTACGGCAAGCAGGATTGGAGTGGGCAAACATTCAAGTGGGGTGAGTACTTGAGTCTCGGTCAACCCGTTTACAGTACTTATGGAATCTTTGCGATTTACGGGAGAAAGGCTTGGCACTGGGAAAATAGAGCTGTTGATAACATCATTTTTTGCGTTAGTCTAATCTGGCCTTGCATCTCGAAAGTCCGCGTGAAACACGCTTCAATTGGGAACAGTCCACATTGTCATCTATTTCTCTGATAACCTGAAGCATGCCTCGTTGGTGAGAAGGTATGGTCTGACCACGCGCTATAGTAGCAACGGACCATTAGTCCGCTTGTTTCCGGATTGCGAGCGCTGTCTGTGAAGCGGAAAGGTTTAAATACCTGCCCGTCGTTCCGTTGCTCTTCAGTTTCCGACCTTCGGGGCGTCTTTTCGTTTTTCGCGGCAAATTCTGCCTCCGTTTGTGGACGTCACTGCACAATCGTCACAGCGGGCGGTCAGTGCCTCTATATTAACTTCAGTCTTTCTTTCGGGCCCATTGTTCTTCCTCTTTTTCCTTGCCTTTCTACTTTCACTACACATCCTATTCTTTTGCGCCAATACCCCAGCAACGGGCCAGCCACTCCACTCCAGGCGATCCGAGCGTAATTACACCATGGGACGAGCGGCCTCAGTCTTCAAAGCACTTGGCCTCAGCGGTAGTGCCCCCCGGTCAACGACACCACTCTCGAAGAAGGCAGACCGTCCGACGTCGCCCAAAGTCGCCAAGCGTGCTTCGAAGATGCAGATCAAGGCTGAAATTCCAGTAACGGTGCAAATACATGCGGAACCCGATGTCACTGTGTGTACTACTTGCTGCATGGCACCATCCGCACACACACGCTGACGGAAATTCAATTTTAGAATGTTATCAAGGTTCATGAGATACAGCCGACCGAGAAGACTGCTAGCTATCCGCCTTTCGCTCCCTCTCCAGTGAGTGCTATGTTAAATTATATCGAAACTATCATTAAATACCACCACCCCCGCATCAGGCGCTTCTCCAGCTGGACACCCTGTCTTCGTCCCAGTCCGAGTCCAGTGGGGCGGGCTCGAGTCGGTCCTCCAGCATTGGGGGCGACGACGAGGAAGAGGCTGATTCTGATTTGGACAACTACCCCCAATACCCTCCCATGACATCGTGGAGTGCGTCCGATATATCGACACGGTCGCCTGCCATCAAGGTCCGCGACTTTGCATACCCATCCTCGTCGGCGCCAGCACAGGAAATCATCCCCGAGTCGTTCGATGCACACCTTGCTCTCGCCGAGTACGAGATCCACGTTCAGGAAGATCCGAGGGTGAGCGCCATCGACGGCAAGACCCTGCACCGGCTGCTCGAGCTCGGCTACATCACCGATGCAGAAGCCAAGGAGCGTTGGAAACGTTGTGACTGGAATGCGTATCTCACCTATCGTGCACGCGGAAACTTCTACCCGTACCGCGTCGTCCAAAACATGCCACTCCCAGCCAAGCGCAAGGACCGAGAAAGGATCGTCAAGGCCCGGGCAGCTCAGGTAGCGTACGCAGACCGGTCCAAGGAGAGCGCCGCACGTCGCCAACGCGCTAACACTATGCGTGCACAGTCGCGGTCTGAGCCAGCGTCACCGCTCAGACAATGCTTCAGCGTCGAGAACGACGTTCTGGGAGATGCCACTGGGCTTGCCCGCGTCCAGAAGGCCGGCAGCGCCGCGTCTCTGCCCTTACGTGACGCCGCTGTCCGTTCCACGACTCCGACCCCCGCAGGCGTAAGCACGTCCCCATTCCCCACAACGTTGCGCAACAACGCTCTGCGGGTGCGTGCGCAAACCCTTTGTCCATTGACAAGTAATCCTCTGTGATCCATCATCTATCATCTACTCCTACATGCACCTTCTGTCCTGTGTTTTTCCTCTGTAGCTACGCCCATGGACCCACCGTACTCGTTATACATGCTCCGCCGATTCACTCACCCTTTTTTTTCTTCGCATGCCGACTCGACTTGGCATCATTGTAGCATTACCCACTGCATCGGCCATTCACCGTATTATTTATTATACTAGACCTGTAGAGCTGTGATAGACTCACTCCTGTACCCATGCATCCAATCCAGGCGAACGTGCATCTCGCATCGATACAACATTTAGCAGCATCATTATCACGCATCTACTGGGACTACTACCGGACTAATCATACATTCTTCATTTGAGAACCATACGCTACGCTGGCCGCGTGAGATCGCGGTGAAAGAAGCGCTATCGACAGGGTTAGCTGTCAAAAACAATCATATTGGCCGCCGAAATGTCCGTGCGTATACCTTGAAGAGCACCAAGAAATGGGTATGGTAGCCGAGTGGGCTGCCTGTGCTTCTGTAAGGAGTCTCGGACATGGTTTACCCTTAGAAGTCGCATAGGGCGGAAACTGCTAAACAGGAGCTTGGAGCATTATCACTTCGAATCCACAAGTTGCTCGCTAGTTGCCGCAGTTGCTACAGACCCTAGCAGTCCTTCACCACACATAGTAAGGTTTCATTGTGTATGTCAATGTCTGAATCGATTACGTTCCGTTCTGACTGAGTGGGTAGACCAGCATTATTTTGGGGAACTAATTATTGCTCTAATCTTCCCAAGCCATTCCCGTTCTGGAAAGAGACTAGTTCAGGAGTACTACATAGCTTGAGCTATACGGAACTTCGCGAACTTGACTTTCGCCCTAATTTGGTCTTGATCGATCACTCCCTGCCGCATTGGCCAACTTGTTCTTGGTGATTGTTGAGGTACCTCCCGAAAGAGTTCTTCCTTGTTCTTTGTAGCGCTCATACTTTATTCCCTCAGATCACTTCCCTATGAGATTGCGGCATGATATTGGGCCAGCCTTGTGCAACACCTAGGATATCGGAGGAGCCTAAGCCAAAGACAAATTCTCTCTTTGAACAATCTAGATGGCTCAAGCCATACGAGCGAGCGGTATCATAGCTTATATCCGGAGCCCCGCTCGTCTATTTGGACCCTCTCACAACGCACCGAGTTGGCGCTATAGTGGGTAGTTCTAAATTATAGATCATCATGCAGATTACATTTATGTGGAAAGGATATCGTGGGTCGTAAGTGGATAAGTATATGTTATACATCTCAGGACGTATCCCGAGCTTACACGCCATAGAAGGTAACATCGGGGCGCACAGAGAATCGGACTTTGTGGAACAGGATGCCAAACATCATCAACACAAAGAGACCCCCTGTAAAGAATCGAATGAGTGCCCCGCGTTCATAAGCGAGATGAGATGAAGATCACATACATGCAGACCATGCCAATGCCTCGATGGCGACGTATTTTTCACAGGTGTACATGAAGGGGACAAATGTTGGGTGGTAGGCCTGGAAGAATTCGACACTCTTGTTGCACGTATGCGCCTTGAACGCGGAGGCCTGGAAGAAAACACCGGCACCTGCACCCCAGAAGACTGCGCCAACGAAAAGGGCGACACCGAGCGCTGGCAATCGATGGGCCTCAGTACAGTGGACGAACAACGAGCGGGTCGGGGTCACTCACTGCCTGGACCAGAGTAGAAGTGTCCGATGACAACGAGCAGGGTGTATATGCAGTTGAAGAGCAGTAGTCCCATGTCGTATCCCAGCATGTTGTTCGGCCAATCAGAGTAGTCAGAGCCATTTCCATGCTTTTGGATTTGCTCAGAGACAAGACCAAGCTCGGCAGTGGCTATTCGGTAGTCGTGAGTTGAGGTCGACGCATCGCTCAGAGAGATGGACTCATACCGATGGCAAAGGCTAAGAACCATGAGAAGCCGTAGATGATGTTGCGCGGTGAGCGCCAGAATGACTTGAAGGTGAGCGGGTGGGCGTCACCGTCTTTCAAGAGTGCTTTCTCTGAATTTACCAGACCATCGGTCAGCCGTCTGTGCCAGTGGAACAGCAAGAACAAGGCGCACCGGCAGCGGGCATGACGTTGAGATGCGTGCGTACGACTGGAAGCTCTCACGGTGAGGCGATGGGACGTTCGCGGGCGAGTGCGCTGGCAGTGGCGAACAGAGGGAAGCCATGGAGTCGTCGTACTCTGGCCTTTATATCTCAGAGCCGCCCCCGAGTGATTCCGGAGTCTCTGAATTTATCCTTCACTCAGCGCTATAGAGATTAGTCAACGGGGTCGAGTGTTCTAGATACTCTGTGTCAGACGACAGCGTCTGTGGCCTTACGCGATGGCCGGAGTAAGGCTGCCCACCGGCTGGAGGGCGGCTGCCATCCGCGCCGCTGCACACCTCCCCAACTATCAGGCTACTTGAGGCGAAGAAGTAAGACCCAAGTGCTGGTTGACAACATGCCCCCAATCACATTCAACCGACGCTGCGCTGTAAATTCCACGAGCGACTCGAGTCGCCGCCATTCTACTGGGTTGAACCACAAGAAAATGCAGCCATGTCTCGGCCTCACAATACGACGAATGGACAATAGATCGTCCATGCTCTGCCGCTTCAGCACGCCTGTGCCCGATGTGGCGCTATAACCTACTTCCTTCAGCCGATGCTAGCCGAAGTTATTCATTCCCAATATCAAAGACGTCCGCGCCGAAGCGGGGAGCGGGAAAATGCGATTCAGTGCAAGGCTTCGTGTGTATAGTACAGTGCATGCAAGATTAGATAAATACTAGATTAGCTATAGGTTAGATCAGCTAGGATGATGATGTCCTGGTATCCGTGGAAGGGCGCGGAGAGGATAAAGTAGGATTTTCTGGCATCGAAGAGCCTGATGCAAGGGTAGAAGTGGACTGTTGATACGTCTCAGCAGTCGTGTAAGTATAACAAGAAAACGGACTGACGCTGACGTCCGAGTTTGAAGATGTATCATTGCGGCGGCCCACAAACGAGAGGAACGTGCGACGCGGTTTCGGTTTTGACGACGAAAATTCGAGCGACGGGGTAGACGACCCATCCTCCACTGATGAAGGTTCTGAATGAACCTTACCGCCAAGGATCGTAGCCGCCGTCACATCGTGCGTTCGCTTGGACGTTCGTCGCCAACCCCCTTTGCTATGCGGCCTTTCTTGATCGTTTGACACTGATTCGGGGTCGTTTGCTGGCGTAGGATGAAGATGGAGTGGCCTGCGCATGGGAACAATAGTGTCCTGACTCGACTGGGGCGACACTGACGCCTTTGACGCTGCCGTGAACTTCGTCTTCTTTAATAACTCTCTCGCAACTGGGAAAACTGGAATCAGAGGCTGCTGGAAAGCTACCTTGACCCAACCCTTCCAAGTCATGTCTGCCGGGATGAACTGATCAACGAGCTCCTCAAACTAGAAAGCCGCTGTTAATGCACAAGTAGATGGAGGGGACATCTCTACTCACACTCCACGTCTGGTTTCTGTACTCCAAAGGCTTTGTCGTTATCTTCGCATCCTGGCAAGCAAAGGAGCCTTCCTTCTGAACACTCAGAAGAATGTTGAGACTGCAATGTCGATGGTTAGCATCTATGCCCCCGACACCGTTCTGATGCGCACCTATCGATTCTGACCATGCCGAAGCTTTTCTGCGTTGTTCGAGTTTTCATCTCCTGGGCATCGTCTCTCTGGCCAAGAGTCGATAGGTGATCTACCCTGTGCGTTCCACGGCGCGCCTTCCCTCGGCGATCCTGAGCTGCATCTTCGACGTGGACCAAAGGCAGGGCCTCGCTCGAGCGACTAGCAGCCTGTTGCACTCCCATTCCAGCAGACATGTCGGACGCCAATCGAAGATTGGTGAACGACCGCGAGGTACCCAGTCTTCGTAGACCGCTTGCCTTCGGTGGCGTCAGCTGAGTGCCGTCGGGATCTGATGCTTGTCGAGAATGAGAGATACGACTCCTGGACGAGTCGAGCGACGATCTGCCGGGTACAAGTGTACTGCCTCCTTCTGGAGTCAAGGAGAGATGCCCAAGTCCCTGGTGAGCAGCTGGTCGATTGCGTCGTGCAGGCCACAAGTACTCCATGATCCTTTGACCAACCTTGGCATCGAGTTGTAGCCGGAAGGGGTGTAGTTTGAGGATGAATTTTTCCCAAACTGCTATGCCCCCAACAGGGGGGAAGATAGACCATTCCGCTACAAGGAACTGATGGATCTAATCGATTTGTGAGCAGAGAGAATGGTTGAAATCCTTGAATGCATACCCCTTCCAACCCAGACTTTGCGTCCTCATTATGGATCATTGTGACAATCTCTGTCCACAACGCATCAGCCGAGCCATCGAAGACCTGCAGGTTTTTGATATTTAGTGCGCTGTTGGTGACGCTGTCCCTCCGATTCGTCCATTCAAATTCCGTCTTTTGAACGACCAACTTTGCTATGGGGAAGTTCTCCGCGCTCATCATATTCCACGATACCTCGTTGGCAAAGACGTGAAGGACGAGCGCGGACTTCTTGTTGTCGATGCCATCTTCGATGCGTTCTTGTGCGAGTTTGATAGCATCGAAAACCTTTCCAATTTGGTCTGACATGGCTTGAATGTGTGCTCGAAGGCGCATCAGCTCCCGCAGTTCTTCGTCGTCAACGGACCGATAGGCCATGCCCTCACTGGCGAGCTTGAAGGTTTCAACAGCCGCCCGAACGCGGTCCTGCATGTTGACGATAATCACAGCAGCGCTTGCCATGTCGTCGAAGTCGTACGTGAAAAGCAAGGTTTGAAGCTCCTCCACTCTTGTCTTGTGGGCGGCATCCGTGAATAACAACAACTTGCTGATGATATGTGATATCGTTTGGAAATTCTCCTCGCCAGCTCCAACAGCAAAACTGTTGAAGAACACTCGAAGACGGTCCTAGAAACTGTTGATGAAAAACATTTCGGCCAGTAAAGGTAGGCTCACGCTTTGGTCTTCCAGATGGCTTGTAATATCGGGCGTATCAGGATTGTGAACCACAGCTGAAGTCGCCTTATTTTGAAGTCGTAAACGGTTAAACTTGTCAAAGTGGACGAGAGTGTCGGTTGGCGCAACTATTCGATCGAACTCATCCGATTCGTTGGGGTTGACGAGAACCTCCAGAGGCACAAAGTGACCCGTTCTCTGTATGTTTGGCGTGGCCTTTGCTGCGAATACTTGCATTGAGCTCAGCTCGGTGAGAATCCTAGGCGATGCTTATTCAGAGAGACAATCATGAAGACTACTCCTGCCATACCTGGACATAACGGATCCATTGATGGGATCATCTGCATTCAAATCATCCATAATGGAGGTCGAAGTGAGTTTGGCACGGTTGGCCGCCACAATACACGTCTCTGAAGGTTGTTCACGGTTATGGAGGACGATTTGAGGCTTGATAAGCAGGCAGCAATGGTTGCTTTTCGGCGAGACACCGTCACCCCATCCATACATGGGATCCCGCAACGAACGTTGCTCTTCTTCTCGATCCCTCTTGCCACTATCCGACGAGCTAGAGATGCTGGCAGCCCCATCAGTACTAGGGCGGTTCCACGCCAGGTCAGCCAGCCTTTCCGCTTGATCTCTCCGTGAAAATCCCTTCTTAGCCGGCCTCGCTTTCGTGAGCGGAGGGGGCGTTGGCGTTGATGCGCTGCGAACAGTTTTGGCCTGATCCTTGATGAATGATACAGCGCTGGAACGTAATCAATATCTGGATATGGTTATGGAAAGGCAAACTTACCGAGTGGCCAAATGGTATTCTATCCCTCTTGTGTTTCGAGACATGTAGTAGTATTGCAGCAAAATCTGCAGGAGATCAGCGCCTCAGCCACCTTACTCAACATCGAAGTAGAAACCCACATCTCGAATGGCCGAATCCAAGAAAATCTGAGGGCAATGAATGTGGTAAACATTGTCGAATGTTTTCCATTCTTCCGTGGACACCCCTGTTTGCGGGAGGAAATGTTCGCTGGTCCGGTTTGACCGTAAGTGGTCAATGTGCTGTTGCAGTACGGTCATTTTCTTGAAAATTGGCGAGTCAGCGTCACACTTGAATATCCCGTGAGTATTTGATAAGCTGCTTCGAGATGAATGAAAAGAACCTTCTCTATGTCGATGGTCGCCTTCAGTTCTTCGAGTCGCTGGACAGCTATGGCCGCCTGAATGTAATCCGCAGCTAGCAAAATTGAGCAAAGTCGCCAGTCGTCCAAAATGAGGACGCACTAGGCTCCGTCCTCAGAAGACATGAATGTGTGTCCTCCGTTCCAAACTTGCTATTCTGCGAGGGCGTTTCATGCGCATCCATCTTCTTGAAGAACATGAAGTACGGGCAAGCTACGACAGGAAGGAGGTGGAATTGCCGAGGTTCATCTGTGGCTTCCCAGTCCAGCTCGACAAAATCGTCCGGATCGTACCATGACGAACTGAGTGGCGTCTCAGGAAGATCCTGCTTGCGATAGTTGCCACCATGGCTTGAAGAGTCGGGTGGATACTCCTTCTTGAGCGGTTCGTCAAAGATCGCGACGAGCGCACGCAAATCGAGACCTTTGAACACGACTTCAGCCTCGGAGAACGGTTTATGCCGCAATATCCTTTCATGACCATCAGGATCTGTGACTGTCGTTTCTGTTTCCCGTTGATGCATATCCGCGTAGAATTCATCGACCAAGGCCTTGACCCCAATCCATGGAGTGATGCCTGCTACCCATGCTATCAAAGACGGTCAGTGGTGACAAAGATGGATGCGAGATGCAAGCCTACCATCCCGCGACTCATCTAAGTAACCATGCATAATATGAACCTTCTTCAAGACGATCCTGTATTTCATCGTGGCGAGATGCCGCCCAAGTTTGGGCGTATTGAGGCGGCGTGGATAGAGACTACCTTGGCGAACAGGGAGCGCCAGTGTAGAATCGAACAATGTCCACCATCTCCAAAACGACTTGAAGGCGAGACGTGTCAAATAGATGCTGCTTGGAGACATGTCCGCGATTTTTGAGCTGCGTACAGACGAAGTCAACGAGATCGACATATGGATGAAGTTGGACCGGAAGCCAGCGTACGAGTCGTTCGCGGCCTATGCACGATTTGTCAGCATGATTGAATCGTAGACATGAAGCAAAAACATACTCCTAGTCGTGGGCTTTCGGATTTGTCCTCCAGGCGGACCTCGTAATGAGGACGGAAGTCAAAATAGCGGCAAGTCCGATGGTATGGACTACCAGAACATTTGTCGCATTCTTCGCCGCACGACCTTTCTAGCGCAAATCCGAGGCCAAATCTAACTCCAGACGACACCCGGGTACAAACCTTCTTGAAGGGTGTGATTGTGTCCAGGATGTACTCCTGGAAAACATCGTCTACACAGATGAATCTGTTTGAAGTTCAGTACACCGTCGACGGTCGATATTGAATGCTTACTGAGGGATAGCGATTAGCATGGTGTCGCTGATAATTTGCACCAGTTCTCGGTCGCCGTTGTGACGATTAGCCAGTAACTTGGTGTGTCCCTGCCAGGAGAGAAGGAAGCCAGCACCATGATCTCTGACTACACGAGGATCTCGGAGCCCTAGTAGATATGTTAGCTGAATGGGTTGAATGAAACGAGTGGACCTGACCTTTCATGTAGTACCGGACCTCTCCTCTGAACGAGGCGCGAACGCTCCAGTGGAACACAAGGCGGAGCTGTGTCCAGTCAAAATCAAATAAACTCTGCAGTGATTGCACGTACCTTATCCCAGAATCCGAGGGCTGGGGATGGATCTTTTGGCGTGCTGGTTAATGAATCTATGACACGCATGACGTCCTGGATCGCTGGTCCATAGCTGACGGCCCAAGCAAACGAAGTCACTCCTGGTGAAGTAACGTGAATTTCCGGTGCGGCATACGTCTTAACAGGATTGATAGTCTTCGGAACAGTTACTGTCAGAGAGCGTGCTCCAAATACGCCATCGTGTGCTTCCAGAACGGTGCAGTCAACCCAATTGACTGAGCGTTCGTCCGCCAGTTCCTCCGCAATGACAAAGTCGGTGTCGAATTCCAGGGTAGGGGCACCAAAATCATCGGGATGCGGGGGTACATCAAAGAGCGGAATACTATAGTCGCGCAGTTTGATGCTGCCTGACGAGAGTTTGACGTTGAGGTGTATAGGGACGAGAAGGCTGTATTCCGTTTCTTCGGGGAGTTCGCCATGAGTATTCAGGAAGTCGCTCAGAGACTCGGGAGGGAACGATGGCGGGGTGATGCTGACAACAAGGTTCGTAGCGAGGACGCGTAACAATGGCCTGAACTTGCTGTTTGGTGCAATTTTGACCAAGTTGGCCGGGTGAGAACGCTCAGACGGCTCGGCCATGAATGGTGCACGAATGGCAGCCTCCTGCTCAGCATAATGTTCAAAAAATGCGGCATATCGACGTTGATAGTCGACCGAATGGACCTGGTGCAGACCTGAACGTGCTTCGTCGATTGATATTGTGTGTTGAGCGGTGAATCTATCCCCTCCCATGACGCCGCCGTTGATGGCTGCAATCTTGGCCTCGAAAGCATCTTCTCTTGCTAACCTATACCGCATCGCATCTTCACCAACCCGGACTGCCATCGCAAGTCGTTCCTCGAAAGGATCATCCTCCATCTCGAATGCAAAGTGGTCCACCTTGATTTTCATGGCAGGGACATGTTTGGCAGTCTCAGCACCGGGGGTGGGATGCAGCGAATACTGGTCGTCGCGGACCATCTGAGCAAGATGCCGAACACCCTTGGCTGAGACCGCAATGTCTTGGATCAATTCGAAGGTAGCATATCCATGCGGGATACGAATGAAGAGTGAATGCCCATCCACACCCAACTCGCGTGAGCGATGTCTTGGGAGTGTGACCGACCATTTGTTAAGAGAAAGCATTTCTCGCCAGCGGCCTTGGCCTCCTCCTGTTGACGACCGCACAAAGACTGATGCGTGTCCATGATCGAATTTGGCGATTGAAGCATGTCCAGGCCGTCCTTTCAGCCGAATGCGGTCCAGACGGACAAAAGCACGTTTGTGTGGAAGAGGCAAGTATATCTGCAGAGTATGGCAACGAATCTTCCAAGCGACACTAGTCGTCGAGGGAGCATCCCGTCCATGAGGAGGTGGTGGCCTCGAGGGCCTCCGGGAGGCAAGATCGGTGAGACAACGAGCAGCAAGAAGGGTGTGATATGCGCTCGACAGGGAAAAAGTCACTCGAGCTTGTTCAATGACAACCTCCGCCTCGACTGAGCATTTGTCTACGTCTTGAGAATCACCCTTCAGCTTGACATCCAGCCGCGCTGGCCCTAGTTCCACTATATTTCGCGTACGCAGATCAGGTGCATCCTCTTCGTTTAAACCTAAGTCATCCGCGGCAAACTCAGTAGCCAAAACGCTTCGTATTGTGACATCCTCTAGTCGCACAGAGATGACTGCTGTAGCATCCACAGGTGAAAGTTGAGAATCGTCCATTCCAGACACAAGTTGTTCCTCCGGGAGACCGAGACGTCGACGTTGAATACACCGAGTCTGAACGCCCGAGAACCGTGAGACATGTCGCGCGCGCATTGCACAGAACTGCATGATCGTTTTGTCTATCCGTAACGCGATGCCTCTCGATAGGCTCATGTCCTCGTCCGGGTTGAGATCGGGATGGACAACGTAGACGACTGTTCGTCCGATGTACACAGTGACACTAACACCGGCTGGCAGACGGTCGATCAAGGCTCTTCGGTGCACCTCAGGTTCGTTGAGCGCGACTGCTGGTGCCATTCTAGTCGTAGAAGTAGGCATGCGCGAGGAAATCTGCGCAAGGGCTTCCACAACAGTCCTGTTCCAAACCTCCACGCAAATCACGTCGGTGCCCACACTAAGGTCTGCCACAATTGTTGCTGGTTGAACAAGTGGTACGTTCTGTGTGTCGTCCTGGATGTGGGAAAGCAGGGAGCCATGTGCCGTAGCAGTGAGTTGCTCCAAGGTCAAAAGCGCCGGGTCCTCTAGGAATTCGGGGTCTGTCGTTTTTATGGAGTGCAAATGGACGAGGGAGCTGGGAACGAAACCTGACCGGACTCTAACAAAGAATGCGGAGAGGATAAGGTTGGTGCTGAAAGTCATGCGTAATGGGAAGGTGTCAAAATCCAAGAGATCGTCGGGTTCGAAGGTATGGTTTTCTCTGCTTTTATAGAACGAGTCGACGAATAGCGCAAAACCATCTGACCGCGCCTCAACTGTCTTGAGTGTGGGGCCGGGAATGAGTAGTCGCAAGCTGACAGTGCTACATTGAACGGTAACTGCGATGCGAGGGACTGGGTAGAACGAGGCGAGACGACGCGGTCGCGTCGAGGATTTCGCGGGAGCGCGTTCAAAAAGGATGCGCGACAGATGTGACAAGTGCTCGGTGACCTGAAGTGCCCCAATGTTGACCGAGATCACGACAAGCGGGCCATTTGGGTCACCACCTACGAACGCTGGGGTAAGGAGCCACGGTGACGGGAATTGTGTTGCCAA
Source organism: Cylindrobasidium torrendii FP15055 ss-10 (assembly GCA_000934385.1). Lineage (NCBI taxonomy): Eukaryota > Fungi > Basidiomycota > Agaricomycetes > Agaricales > Physalacriaceae > Cylindrobasidium > Cylindrobasidium torrendii. Next base: position 22,501 of record KN880513.1, on the reverse strand, counting down.
AGCTTGGCATTGAAAACTTTCCATGGAAAGGATGCGCAGATGACGACTTGGCTGCTTTGAGTAATGGTCCATATGGATGCGCGCCGTCGAGAGCGTAGCGCAATATATGTCTGGGTCGAAAGAGTGTTTGTGCGCTGTCTTGCCAAACCACCGGGTGTGTAATCCATTGGTCTCTGGCGTACTAAGTCCCGCAAAGAAAGTGACCCCCCGTATACTGAGTTTGGTGTTGTCAACAGCTGTTGGTGAGGGTCGCAATGCCAAAGTGATTTCTTCGACGCTAATGTCGACAGAATCCAAAAATGTGAGCAAGCCCTGGCAAGCATTAGCCTGTGACAAAAAATGTGTGGATACGTTACACACATCGTTGCGCGTGTCTGCAAGTTTGGTACATGGAGGGTTGATATCCCTTCTGGTGAACATAGAAGCCCTCTTCTGGGATGAAATGAGTCTCTGACTACCCAGTTTATTCACTGAGACATACCGAGATAGACTGCATGATGTGGGATCGTCGAGTAAGCCGAGTACCGCTGGGTCTTGTAGGCGATGTTGGAGATACATTTGGATCGCTAGGAAAGGCAAAATTGGACAGACCGGTCGGCTGGCGACGCTGCTGCCTCTGAAACTCTGATACAAGGGCGTGAACGGAGGTCACATCCACCACACAGCGAGGTAGCGCGAGGCTTGACTTGAGGCTATGTGTCTCCAGGCCCATAGAGCGGCGGGTACGAAATGATAGATTGAAATTGACCGAATCGTTGATGCTAGCGATGGGTTCTGAGACCTGATTAGAACAGTGGACGAATGAATGTGTGTATATGCGCGCACTTTGGTCATTTCCCGCTGCCAACACTAGATTCGCCAGGTTTAGAGACAATTTGACATCGAATGTCGTGTGCTCGAATGCGCTAGCGACTGTGCGATTGACACTAGAGCGCATCCTGCGCCCCCAGGCCGCGACACCGTATGAAGGCCTTTCAACGCGTGTGACAGAATCATGCGGCCGGTGCTGCGGCTTTTTGCTGTCATCCTGGGTGATGTTGATATGAAGCGTGAGCCGGATGCGCTCTGAGCGTATAACGGTTTGGCCAACATCCAGAAACGCAAGGACAGGATTGGTGCATTCGATGGTGTACTGGCGCCGTGGAATCCAGTTAATGGCAACGGAGATAAATTTGATGGCTGTCCGCCGAAGGAAGTCTCGGAATGGTATGAGGAGACCGTAAAACCAGCCAACAACCCGCCACAGTCCTCGTTGTAGCTCCGACATGTCCAGCAGCGTTGAGTTGCGTCTATGCAGCGCAACCGGTGTCGGAATTTCCGTCGCGCGCCGTACTTCTACATGCAAGCCCTCCAAGATGAGCTTCCAACGACTGTATGTAATGCGTTCTATTTGCACTGTTTTGTTGCCCCAGTCGACCTCGAGTCCTCGTATTGACAATGCACTCGCGCTTCGAATCCGGACTTGCTTTGAGATCGCAGACGCAAGCCATGGGATGAACACCGTACGCGTGAGAGAGTGGACAGTGAAGATCCACGCGGCAAGGAGGACCAGGTATTGCCAAATGGTAGGTGGACGAATAACGACAGCGAAAGGATTGATAGCGAGCGCAAGTAGCCAGTGCATCGTGGCGAGCGGCGGCGGGATTGCGGTAGGTTCAGACAAGGTGGACGTTTAGTTTGCACTCCTCATCACAGTCGCAGGCCAAGTCTCCGCTGTGTCACCTCCGGCATATAGCATCCGCGATCTGACTGACGTAATACAATTAACAAGACTACTTAAGCACTTTCTTTACCAGTTCTTTACATATTGTAGTCCGTCATGTTCATATTCACCCTGTACTTGCGCACATAAAGGTATACCGTATATTCTAGATAGTCTACTGCTCGGGAGGGTCAAATTCCAGCACACTGCCCATGGTCAGCAGCATTCTTTCTCGGCAGCGTAGACTCATACCACTCTTCCGAATTCACTTCTGCTGGACTGTAGGTCGAAAACGTGTACGATCCCCCAATGAAGCTACTCGGGTTGAATACATGACAGCCAGTGTACGTGACTTTGTAGTGCTCGTACTTATCCGCCAATATGAGCTAGAAAACGGGTGAGTTTACTCAAATTCGCCAGTATCATGACTTACTGTTGTTGGAAGCGGATATAACCTCAAGGTATGGTCAAAGTCCGACAATGTTGCTTGTGTTTGGACAGATAGTGGTGTGAGATGCCCTTGATCCAGAATCGACTGTACTAGCTATGCCCGTGCTTGCGTTAGCTTCGCGCCAGACACATTTTCATGCTACGCACATATCGCTTCAGGTCGTCGCTCTGTGCGTCTGGTTTCACGCCTATCACATTCCTGAGCATCTTGGACATACTGTCCTCTCTGAATATCACAATTTCCTGGTTGAAGAACTTGATGCGACAAGGGTTAGTCGCGAAATGCGCTTTGGGTATCTTCGCTCGCAAGCGCGCCGTAAAGCTCGCCATTATTGGTCTTCGGGGCAAAGTTGCATTTCCGGTAATGTCAAGTGGGCCCGGCACAAATATGAAATGCGTAGATCTTGTCAACGCTGGGTACGATGAAATGAGGTCTGCAAGAACGTCAAAGTTGTCTGGAGCAGCATCAGTTCGGGAAGTGTTTTCCAACTGGTTAAGTTGGGCACACCTTGGTACCTTTGAATATCACGACTGTTTCCGTGTAATAGCGAGTGCGATGTGAAGTTGCCGCAGAGGGTAATGATTTTTGGAATGAAGTTGTTTTCAATACAGTTGTCGAACATTTTCTGCAATCCGGAAAGTGTTTGTGGATGGTCTAACCAGACATCCGATAGAAAGAAGAAGTTCAGTTCAGCCATATCGCTGCGTATCCGTTGGGTATGTTGTGCCTGTGATGATGTGAGATAGAATTCGGGTTGACTACAAAGCGAGAATCAAAGACTAACGTCTTCAGCGAGCGACGTGGCTCCCTTGCCCAAGAAATCAATGTGGCCGTATATAGATCTATGATGTCTTTGCAAACAGAAGCAGCCCCAATGAGAAAACACACCTCGCTACCTTGCGAGTTTCACACGGTGGTTGACCTATGGCGACAATTTCAAGCGTACCCTCATCGGTATACTCTCCTTCCACTAATGCCATACAACCTTCAGTAAAGAATCCCTCACCAGGCACGTCCTAAAAAGCATGATCTTTGACTATAAGGTTTTCAATAGATCAGTTCTTACCATCTTGGTGAAGTCAAGTTCAACCGATCCGTCCGCATCCTCGATGCATACGTTCCCTTCCTTCGAGTGCGCAAGTCGACCCAGAAGGAGGAAGCGTTCGCCTGCCCGACCAAGGAGCTGCTTTGTAGATCTCAACTAACCCAACGCGTTCAGAGCGGTGCATCACGCGGCGATCGCGAACATACCGTTACGAGTTTGTCGCGATCCCTCGAAGGAAGCGTCGAAGGGGAGAAGTGCTCGTTTCGGAGTACACATTGTTTGATGACATGTAATCTGTCCCGCAACGCTGCAACCCGAGATTCTGGAGAAGCAGACATGGTTGGCTGCGCAGATGATCTAGACATTTAGCAATAAAATACGACCTTCGACGAGGGATGAGAGTCCTAACTTTTCAAAGGTTCCCCGTTCGGTGGACCAATGCCAAAGTGGCATTTCGAATGCGTCAATCACGTATAAATGACTCTCTGGGTCCAGGGCATCCGGTTCAAGCTCGTCCGCCTCATCTTTGTCTTGCAGAGACTCGTATGCGCGGCGGAGTACCTCGACATCCACTTTCATGGTTGCGTCTGGTCACGTCCTGAATTCTGGGAAGCTAGGTGTTACAGCGATTCATACCGTCTTGCTTGTTGTATGCCATTGCAAGCGCCTCCAAGGACGCGTCAACCTCATCTTGGTCAAAGTCGTGAAAGTCCAAGATTTGCTCGACGAGGTTAAGCGCGTCTGGACCCAACGAGTTGCTGTATTTTCGAAAAACCTGAAGATTCACGCGTCAATGTGAGAGAAAGGATGTGCGTTCTTGCTCTGACCTTGATAATCAGCGTCTGGCGCGCGTCCGGCATCTCGAGATCGTTGCGGGGAACAAGATGCAGTTCCACGTGATGTTACTACATCCTGATCGGTCTCTCTCTCGTCCCACCACCATTGCACATCACCACTGCCATGCTTGGGGAACTTGATCTCGACATTCGCCCCGGGTCGGGACTAGGCGTGTTTGAAATCGGTCTGTCCAGTAGAAATGCTTTGAAGTCCTTTCTTATCAACTCTAGGTAGTTCGTTATGGGCCGTGCTGGACATGCTCCGGCGGATGCAACATCTGTTTCCCCAGGTCGACGTCAAGTACGACCCAGATGTGTCTTCTATAACACCGGTTATCCTCCACCTACGTCCACATCTCGATCTACTGTTCTCTGGCAAGCACCAACGTCTGCGAACAATCTGTATCCGCCGTCTCCGCGACATCAGCCCTCCTCTGATACTCCGTTATAATAACACGGCTATCTCATCTACAGAGTCAACACTTTGCCGTGTTGAAGTCCGCCGCGTATTTGGACCTACATATGCCGGTGACGACCTCCGTTACCCAGGCGTTTGGTTTAGCTTCGAAGAGGATGGCCGCACGGATGGACTCAAGGGAGCACCATCGGATGACAAAATGCAAGAAGTCAAGCGCGTATTCATATCCCAGAAGGATACCAGCCATGATGACGGAGACGCTTTAGACGAGGTGGTGGAATGCGAGGTGATGCATGCAGACCTCGCGCTCGCTGTAATCAAGGTGTGTCACCTGTATCTAACATCTCCGTATGTTGTATGAAAACCAGACCTGTAGGTTCATGAAGGGATTACGCTTCACTTTTACCCTACTGGAACACCGCCAGTGTCAGTCAAAATTGGGCATACGACAGCGCAGGATCTTACTCTGGACATTGGGCCACCCTTGCGCATATACCATAAGGATGACCAGCGTATGTCCATTCACTCTAAGGATCAGGCGGACAAGGACCCTGGCTGTAGGTCCCGCTGGTCTCCCCCATCAGCATCACACTGAACTATCTGCAGATTTCTACAATTACTTCCAGTTCGGCATCGACTTTTTGCTGTCGGGCTCGGACCATGTCGTGCGCAAAATCGTCTTACACACAAACATAGTGCGTTCTGATTTTGGGGCACCGCTGGTTTCTGAACGTCCTTATAGCCTGGAACACCTCTCTTTCAGCGTTACAAGCGGTGCAATTGGGAGATCGAAGGTTTACCCGAGGATGACGAAGATGGCATGTATCCCCGTTTCCCACTTCAGCCGCACTAAAACATGTTAGACACGCCACCAAGGAAGCGTTTCAATGACCGCGTACGTTGGGCGTCGACTAGTGCGCTCTGAAATGTTGACGCCCCCAGTTCGAGACTATCAGTCACTTCCTCAGTCCCCACGAGACGCCCCCTTCGATGCTGCTGGATCGCACGGATGATGAGGACAACATTACTTTGCCCGGTTCGACCACGCGATGTGAGTACATTGTATTCTCCTTGTTCCATATGTGCCTAACAAAGCACAGTACATGGGTACGATGGGGTGATATTGGAAGTGACGGAGGCATCGCAAGTGGCTTCTGTTACACTGTTTTGATCCTGTAAGGGGAACAATGCTCAGGATATAATACTGTATACACGATACTTACTAAGGACAAGTGACTCTGAGTGTGTTATCTTGACGGATTCCCTTGACGCTGGTGTCCATAGAGGCTGCTCGTGCGGCGCCCCGGGGTATGTCACTCTGTGTGCAATGCCAGGACCTCAAATCTACAGAGGTGAACTCATACTGGTGGAGGTCAGAGAGGAACGCAGGCGCAGAGCCGGTTCTGCAAAAGCTGGTAGACAGAAAGATGCCTGCATGCCAATGTGGAATGACGAGTCACCAAAAGCAGATAACAGAGAAGGTGCGGGAGCATACGTTCAACAAACTTTCAAAGGGTCTACACTGCAAAAATATTCAGAGGGCATCGGATTTCGTATTCTTTGTCAAAGGGAAAGGTCGGGAGTGAGCGACGCCCGGAAGCTGCTATGATAGTAAGAATCATTTAATAAGTACTTTACCTCGTATTGGATATGTATGATATATATGACGAGCGACGGCACGCATAAAGTTAATCAATAACACATCACTCCGACTTGCACGATACCCGGCTGGGAGGAAAGTTGCAGGAAAGTGCGGCGGTAAGTTATTTCACGTCCAAACAATAGCGATCATATTTCCATTTGAGCTAAGGGTTTCTAAATATCTCCTTCCAAACCGTTCGCAGCTCTTGTAAGTCGCTGACTACCTCAACGCCGTTGCTTGTCGAAATCTCCCTATCTACGCCAATCTTTCGAACCTGGCCACCCTCGACGTTCTCGAGACCAGCTTCGCAGAAGTGTACGCAGTGGCCCCATCCAAGCTCTCGAGCAGCATCAATGTTCCGACGATTGTCGTCGACAAAATAACATTTTGAAGGGTCGGTAATCCCAGCTTTCGCAAGCGCCTGGCGTAACCCGGTCAGCGCGTCAGAACGGAAAAAGAAGAAGGACAAGGCCAGGCGACAGACTTTGTGGTAATAGGTGTGCTCTGGCTTGGCTGTGAAGTCGCTTTCGGCATAATCACAAAATACAATTCCTTCGACAAGGTCATCCAGTTGAAGTATCTTCAGTACGCGTTCTGCATGCTGCGAACACAGAGGTCATCGAAAAAATGCTGCACACGTCGGCGAAGAACTTACAGGACGATACGCGTTCGTAAGTGCCCACACACGAGCCTTGGAACGATCGATATCTAGAAAGAGCTGGCGTAGAGCTACGTTTGGCCTTATCATGCTTTCAAGTGGCAGAGATCCATCACATTTCTTGTCGAAGTCTATGGGATCTATCCAGAAGTTCAATCATAGCCGGATACACCTACAGACGGCGACTCACCTACGTTGTGGTGGCGTACGAGCCCTGCAAGTGCAAGACCATACTGCGTGTAGTATTTCAAGTGGAGTTCTGCTGCTTCTTTAGCGTCGAGTCCAAGTGTCATGAAGTAGGCTGTTAGACGCGTTCAGGGCTGCACGATGTACAAGAAGGCGTGAGTCAGACCGCCAATTTTCTCGCCCATCGCTTGCGAGATTTTCGTATTCGCACTGTAGAGTGTGTTGTCAATATCCCACCAAACCATGACGCGAGCGTCTTCTGATTTATTCTCGATGGATGTGGTCTCAGCGGACATGATAGGCAAAGACTGAGGACTTATAGTAACCGCGATCATCTGCTGTGCCATACCCTATACTTAAGTATCATTCCGTGTGCCAAGTCATTGTCGTGGTCAAGGACTACGACTACTTATGCATATGGCGTGCATGGACTACGTTAAAGGTGCAGATGAGGCTTGTCAGAGGTAGAATGTCATCGTGGTTGTTGACCGTCGAATCCTGTTCGAGGCTGGCTGACTTGCATCTCGCGCGCCCTGCGTGCGTCGTACTCTCACATTTGACAGGATAAATGCATCCAGATTGATGAGTTTACACATATGATACGACGCAGTGGAGAGCATGTTGCATAGGAAACGTAGAGTAGTAGTACGGCACGACTAGTCGCTCTTAATGGCGCCCTTCTCCGACACGTAGATACCGTCCAAGAATTTGCGGATATCTTTGTTGCGCACAGGGCATGCACCCTTGATAGATGCAGCTAGAAAAGAGTGAGACTACGGCAGATAGCCAATCACGTATACCCATACCGGATTGTGAGACGTTATCAATGTCGTTGCCGATGAGGATCAGCTCATCCTTTTGAGCCTTGGATTCTGCCACAACAACACCGTCGAGCATGTTCACATGGCGCACAGTCTAGGGCACGGTGAGGAGTGGTGGCATACGAATTGCATAGCTTTGCACCTTCTCGCCAAGGAAGTTGCGAATCTCCATCGACTTGCCGTCGTCCGAAATGATGCAGTTGATGGGGAAATGGGCGTATACAGCACGCATTTTGTACTCGAAGCCCTATAGGACAAGCATCAAAGCCTGCAAACTTTGAGTAGCGTACCACGCACCTGTGTGACTCCAGTAATCATGTTCGTGATAAGGGACTTTATTGTGCGCAGGCAAGCGACGTGCTTCCTGCCGCCCTGCCAGACTGCGAGATGGACCTGCGTCTTCTTTGTCTTGATAAGGCGGATGTCCATGTTGACATGGCGGACATTCTTGGTGAGCGTACCCCGGGGTCCCTTGACGTTTATGATACGGGACTTGATGGAAATCTCAACGTTCTCGGGCACGTCGAGCTCCTCGGTCTGGTGTACGTCCTTCATCTGCGCATAGTTTTCGTTAGTTCAGAGTCATCCATATGGGGTCGTTCGAATCCAGCGAATTCCAGATGTTCGGGCACAGATGAACGGTATCTCCAGGGTGCGCAGATTGTCGTGGATTCGAGATATCTAGTGACGGGGCGGCGAGGCTCACCTTGGCGGGCGGGAGGTCGGTGGTGGTGGCGGAAACTTCAAATTTTGGGACCAGGCCAAAGATTAGGTCACTTTTTGCTCCAATCGCCGTTTCGCGGCCGGCTCGGTAGTTGTCGTACCGTTTCTGGCCTAATTTGTCCTGATTTGGACAGCAGACCGTTGCAGACGGCCGATAGCATCAGGGCTTAGTCTCAGTCAGCCTTTCTTTTTTTTTGACTATTGTGCGGCCCATGCTTGGGCGAGAAACTACATAGGTCATCATGTAGGCTTTACTTACGACTAAGTAAACTTATGTAGTCTATTGTGCATTTGTAACGTCTATGGACAATACCGGTTGCTGAGTCATCCCCGGGTCTATGCCGCCGCTAACGATCGCCCTCTCCTTCGTAACGAACCACCACTACGACGTGTACATCGCAGACCGATCGTGTGCCCCAACTGTCTTTGAGGCCGTTTGGAACCATTTATCATAACGCAAGGGCTCCATTAAGCTGCCCGTCAACATGTCGTCCGTTTACAAGGACTTTTATTCTGGTGCCCCTCAGTATGCAGTTCCGCCGCCCACGGCGTTTGCAGGGTACGGGGCGCCCGCTCCACAATCCTATTACTTGCCGCAGCCCGTGCCAGCGCCGCCAGTGCCAGTGTATATGGATCCACAGACGTTCCGTCACCATTTTGCCACCAGACTCCAGGAGCTTACGGTGAATTCGAGGCCTATCATCCAGGGCCTTTCGATGATGGCCAGCGACAATACGCAGTACGCCAATATTGTATCGGACTGCCTTCAGAGTCACATTCGGCGGGTGAGTCGTGTTTTCTAGTGACCCTGTATATATGTAGCTTGATGAGGAGTGAGGATGTATTCGTGTACCGTAGATGACTCAAGTAGTAATATCTGGCTGCGTGCATTATTGTACTTCTACATGCAATATCCCTGCTTGAGTCTGTGGAAGTCGTGACTGTCCCCGTTCACGAATATTTGATTGTGCTTTTTACTGACTGTTGTCTCAGGTCCAGCCATGGGCGAAGTTGCCGGCTTTATATCTCCTCGACATGATTTCGAAGAATATTCATGATCCATACGCTCGCCTCTTTGCCTCCTTCATCATTCCAGTCTTCCTCGAGTCTTACGGTCTCGTTGATCCATCAACACGCAACAAAATGGACGAACTAGTCATTACCTGGCGCACAGCGTCTCCAACTCGCAGGGAGCTTTTTGGCGCAGCTGCCCAGCTTGCAATTGAGCGTGGTATGGGGTGGGGAGCAGGGTCAACGGTGCGTTACAACTATCAAACATCTTACTCGTGTTTATTTTGGAAGAAGGCCAGCCATGAACCCATTTCGAAAGCGCAAGTTCTCAGCGAGCTCGAGTTCACTTTAGGCCAGAAAGAACGCGCCGTGCAGTCTAATCCGCTCGATAGCCTCTCGCAGCAACATGTCGCAGTCTTGCAACAGGTGCGTAGTTTGGAAGGTTATGATTAGGACTCGTCCTCACATTGTTCCGCAGTTGCGGCATGTCGTTGAAGCTGGAGTCTCGCAGGCAGAGCTCCAGCAGATCTTGACTCAGCTCCGAAGCATCGTACAACCCTCCCATGTGTCCCCTCCCCTGCCTTCCCACCCGCCAACACTTGCGCCGCCGGCGGCGCCATCCTGGACTCCGGCTCAATATGCATCTAACATGCAAGCATCGTATCCGTCACCTCCTATGGCCGAAGCTATTCCCACTCAACATAGTTTGCCGTGTATTGCTCCTGCTTCCACATCATCAAATTATTCCAATTTATTGAGTTCGTTATTGAAGGCCGGTGTCGTAGGAACACCAACTCAGATTCTGACACCGCCTCCTGCCCCGACATCTGAAGATGACGATATAGCCTACAGAACTTCCATCCTCAACCACAGCGTCCAACTCTCAACTGTCGGCATCACTGGGTTCGTCGATGTCGCTCTCTTTAGCTTTGAAACTCATCGGCCATACAGGACGCCTCCTCGCATCGCTGAGCTACTATATGCTACGGATTCCGAACAGTGCAAGCAGTGTGGACTGCGCTTCCCCCAAACGCCGTATGGCAAGGACGTCTTCCAGCAACACCTCGACACCCATTACCAGCAGAACCGCAAGGTGAATGATAACCTTGGGCGTGGTTATAGTCGGAGCTGGTTTGTCGTGGTTGAGGTCTGTCTTTTCCTATTAGCGCTGAAAAGATATTGACAGCATTTTCCAGGATTGGATAAGTGATGCCGCAGATGTGAAAGGGAAAGGGCCAGCTGGGCCGCGAATATCTGCTGCTGCGGCTGAGGTTGCCGATAGAAAGAAGAGACATGCGGATCTCCAAGCACAAACTGTCGTTGTACCGCCTGGTGACGAAGCAAAGTCTTTAGCGTGTCCGATATGCAAGGAAACAATGACGTCCGAATTTCTCGAAGATGATGAGGATTGGGTGTGGCGAAATGCAACTGTGAAGGAGGGCAAGGTATGTCGATGAGCGCTTTGAACATGGTCCCGATGCTGACGAAGGTCTTCGAGGTCTATCATGCGACTTGTCTTGCAGACACATCCACGAATACATTAGCGAGTCGTTTAATGGGCCAACGTAGTCGGTCCGCAACACCTGAGCATCGTCTGAAGGAATCAACGCCCGAACCTTTGTCTTCTTCCATTAAATTGGAACCCAATACGCCCGATAGGATTGTGGGTGTAAAGAGGAAGATGGGGGACGACGCGATTGATGGTTCCCCACCAGTCAAGAAGATGGCCATCGCAAACATATAGTGCAATCGGATTCGGCCTATTTATTCATATTTCGGACCACACCTTTCCGGTCAGCATCGTTTCTGTAGGCCCATTACATATGTACTCTACACATCATGGTATAGGCATCGCTAAAGTACAATTTCTATCAATGCATCGTCAGGTCAACATGGTTTTTATCGACTGAGCTTTCGAAGATCACGAAGCGCGTGAATCTACCAGATTTCAGCTTTAGCTTCGACACCAGCCACTGGCCAACCACTGCATCTAAGTATACAGTATCTGGTTGTAGCGCGTAAGTAACTGGTGGTTCAGGTGGGCTCGCCGGGCCAGGGCTCAGCATGCATTGTGGCTGTGTTTCGGTATTTATCTCAGAAGATCATGCACGCATGGCACTTACGCATGCCTCGACGCGTCACTGGAAGCGTTCACTTTACACTCGATCTACCATGGATGAATTTATGGGCATGGCTGGCATGGCGGGTGGACGCGGTGGGGGCGCAGAGGTCACGACGCCAGATAAGTGCGTAAAACGCTCGAGAGTATTGACGATATCCTGAACTCGATATAGTGGCGAGGTGATCCACATTTCATCTCTGGCTCTACTCAAAGTGAGTCGGCCATACAGTACCGTCTGCGTATAACACTCACATCTGGTCAGATGTTGAAGCATGGGCGTGCTGGTGTCCCCATGGAAGTCATGGGCTTGATGCTCGGAGAGTTCGTGGACGACTACACTGTTCAGGTTATCGACGTGTTTGCAATGCCGCAATCTGGTACCACTGTTAGCGTCGAGTCGGTGGACCATGTATTTCAAGCCAAGATGGTGGATATGCTCAAACAGACTGGGCGGTGCGTCCTGACATTTCCATCATTGTCATAGCTCATGGTAGCAGACCTGAAATGGTCGTGGGCTGGTATCACTCACACCCTGGCTTTGGTTGTTGGCTGTCCAGCGTCGATATTAACACACAACAGGTCAGTAGCACGGTCAACTTTATACCACATTTCTTGACCCGCTGCAGTCTTTTGAATCTCTCAATTCCCGCTCCGTGGCTGTCGTTGTCGACCCTATCCAGTCCGTCAAGGGAAAGGTGGTGATTGACGCGTTTCGCCTCATCAACCCGCAAACTGTCATAACCGGCCGCGAGCCAAGACAGACGACGTCGAACATTGGTCACATCAACAAACCGTCTATCCAAGCACTCATTCACGGTCTGAATCGGCATTACTACTCGATTGCGGTCAATTATCGCAAGACAGAACTTGAGCAGTCAATGCTCATGAATTTACACAAGCGCAATTGGACGGAGGGCCTACGATTACGCGATTTCCACTTGCATCAGGGCGAGAACGAGGCTGCTATCAAGGTCAGAGTTTCCGTAACGCACGCTCACTATGTTCTGACTTCTTTCAGTCCATGTTGTCGTTGTCTGAGGCGTATAACAAGAGCGTGCAGGAAGAGTCGACGCTTACAGCGGACCAGCTCAAGACCCGGCACGTCGGAAAACAGGATCCCAAGCGACACTTGGAAGAGGCTGTTGAGAAGGCGATGGGTGACCAGGTGGTGCAAACACTGGGAACGATGTTACTTGCAGAACTGTAGTGTAAATAAAGTATGTAATCTATTGGTACTCTGCGAAACCAAGAGCTGCGGGGTTGGCAATGTGCTTCTTGCGCAGACTGAACGAGGGGATGATTCCCATCATGCGCGACCGTCGGATGGCCTTTCCCAAGCGACGCTGATTTTTGCGGGTGAGGTTGGTAACGAACCGGGGCTCGATTTTGCCCATGGTGGTCATGAATTTGTTGAGAACGGTGGGCGTTGCAGCAAAGTCCATGGGGTCTAATTCCAGTTGATGGAAGGCGTCTAGCGTGACAGCATCCTTGTAGGCAGGACCAACGTTCGGAGTGCTTGGCCATTGTTTGTCTCTCCAACGACGGGCATTGGGATGAAATTCGTGAGGACGAATCACGGTGGTGTTCATGAACGGCCTATATCTCTCCTGTGTGCTGAGGTCGGAAAATCCTGCTTCTGAGTCGACAGTTTGTTAGTATGTCGTGATACGTGCTCGTATAACGCACCAATTTCTGCAGCGGGGCGTTTGCCTATGCTAGTTTCGTGTGCAGGCGCGTGAGATTGTTCTCGGAAGACCTCGGCAACTTTATCAAGGACAGTGGACTTGCTGTCACTGCTGCTGTAACGGACAGCACGTGCAACGGAAAAGGTGCGCGCTGCTTGCTGCCGAATGGGCGCGAACATGATGGCGGGACGGAGCATTGTCAATGTGACGTAGAACGTGTCACACCTTTGTAGTGAAATCGCCGAAATGTCAATGTGAAGTCTTGCTCGACAGTGAAAATGCCCACCAACTAAAGTTGGATATCTTGAGCATAATGAGAAAAACCGTATTTCTAGCAAGCATTATTACAACTGAGTACTTATCCACGATCAGTGGGATTTGGTGTCTCCCTCTGACCACCACCTCGACTTGTCCTGCTGCTGTTGTTCTATGCACTGCTGACCGCCTACCACCGCTACGGACGTCCTTGACGGCTCGCCTTCGAAGGCATCACCATCATTAGAACCAACCGCCATCATGTCGGACAGCGGCGCGCGCCATCGGCCATCGCCCAGCGCACTTGTTTTCTCTCCCGACGTGGCACTCAGCCAGGTGGCAGTCCCAACGCCACCTAACACTGGGCCATCGTCTTCCAACACAGTCTCGATGCCGTTCGTCCGTCGGCATGTGACACGGCGACTCAAGGCAGCCAAGGCAGAGTGCGACAAGGAGCTCGACCGGGTGACGAACAGTATCACCGCGTTCTTTGAAGAGCGGCTTCGTGACACGGATCTCGACACTGATCGTGACCGCGACTCACAGGTCGGCGACTACGAAAGCGAGTCTGACGGTGGATACGAGGCTGAACTTGAGTTTGGTAGCAGGCATAGCAGGCAAGGTCCGTTAACAGATATCTACTTGTCAATGGATTTTTGATGATACATTAGCATCGGCCTCCTCGATGAGCCCGCGACGGCAACAACCACTCTCTTCATCCGTGTCTTCATCTGGCCTCGCGTCATCTCCTGCATCGTCCACAATACTACTACCCGAACCCTCGCTCACTCGGAAACAGTCCGGCTCAGCAACATGGTCGCAAGGTATTCAGCGCCGGATGTCGCGGACAATACCTGTGCCGCCTCGGCCTACCAGGTCTGGCCAGAGCTCGCGATCCACCTCACGGTCACGGTCCCCGCTCCCTAACCTCCAAACACACGCCTCGTTCTCTGACTATTCCTCTTCCAATCGCCGCTCGTCTCGTGTCATGAGCGATGATACCGCAGATCCAATCATGGCCGCCCTCTATGAGCTAATATCTATAGCTACTCAGATTACCGACATGTCCATAGCTGCCCTTACCGCTCAACCCAAGTCATGCGAGTCCCTTGTTCAGCGCGTACAGACTATTGGACGCGCCTGGGACGACCATCCGGACTGGCACGGCCGTAATTGGTATGTTCAAGTCCTGCTTGCAATTGCTGGCCTTAGCCGTGTCCTGGAGTGGTGGGAAGCAGAAAAGCAGTTCTGGAATTTCGACGACAACGACGAGATGGACGAACCCTTGACATTCGTGATGAAGCCCCCAGACGATTCCGTGCCGCCAGCACCTACACCAACGCGGCGCCAGGCATCAGACATGGATGACTTCCGCCTAGACGATTTACGCATGACCCGCACAACCAGTCAACAGCGCCGTACGCGTGACGAGCCAGCTCCCAGGTCTCCTCCCAAAGAGACCAAGCCGCCGGAAAATACAGAATCTGCCCGCGTTCTTGCCACCGAGCGATTACGTCTTCAAGCCGAGACTGCTCAGAGCCAGAATATCGTCCTTGAGCTCGATCTCGATGGGGACAGGATTGTATGGGTTAACTACGCTTGGAGTAATGTTGTTGGGTATGCGCAAACCTCTTTTCTACCTCAATCATGCTAAGCTCTTCCTGCAGTACTGAGTCTGAGGAACTATTTGGGCGCCGTATCGCAGAGCTCATCCATCCTGTCGATTGTCATGTCTTCCAGATCGCCACCCAGCAACTTCTGGAAGACGATTCGCATACCGTGGAGGCCCAGTTTCGTCTGTGTTTGGAGCGTACGGATGATCGGGAGGCACCTTCGGGCCAGTCCTTGTATCAAAGCATGGAGGGGAAGGGGATGCTCATGATGGACCGCGAGGAGTGCATTCCTACTCACACAATGTGGGTCATTAAGCCCCTTGCTCCCCCGCGCTACGAACACAACTCTCCTTCCATCCATTTAGTCGGGGAGGTCGAAAGTGCCGACCCTGATGGAGAGCATCTCGGTGGCCCAGAACTGATAGGCGAAACCCTCTCAGCGCCCACTCCTGTCATTGAGCAACAGCTTCAAGAACAGCCCTACCCTTTTACCGAGCCGCTCTGTCTGGACCCCATTCTATGCCGTATATGCGAGGCTCACATCCAGCAATGGTACTTTGAAAAGCACAGCGAGACTTGCGCCGAAACGCATCGGCTGGAAGCGGAAATTTCGGACTGTAACGAGTCAATTGCCGAGCTCAGGAATACCATACGCGACATTTGTGGTACCATGGACCGTAACTCCCCAGTGTCGACACCCTATTACCGCGGCAAACCCATCTTCTCCCCTTCGAGCTCCCCCATCATGTCGTCTCCATTACAGCTATTCCGGGTGAACAAGATGCAACGTTTTGGAGTGAAGAAAATGCAGCGCCGGCTTTTGGACCAACTGGAGGATATCCTGTCTGTGGCATCGGAGGTTTCAATACCATCATTGAAGGAGGAAGAGTCGAAAGAGCCCATCGAGCGCCAACGGTTACTCTCACCGACGTCTGAGCGCAAGGTTACGCAGATTAGGAATTGGAGCAAACCAACGACGGAGGACAATGCACTTGGGATGCTCGTTCAGGATGCCGAACGGGTCATGCGTCATAAAATTGACAACGTTGTGCGCATGCAGAACACAATTCGGTACGCTGAGAAAGTTTGGCATGAAGCGGAGGAAAAAGTCAACGCCTACCTCGCGACACTGTCGGATAGCAGCGACTCTAGCAGCGACTCTGAAGCAGATAGCGAGGAGGGCCCCGAACGACAAGACACTTATATGCCCGAACCCCTTGCTATGCCACAACCTACCAGTCACGATGGCCCTTTTCACGCTGAACGCTTGGAGCAACGCCAAACCTTCACCCCGGATTTGGTACCGTCTGTTCTGGAGGAAGCTGTCCTCGAGGAGGAAGACGACATATCGGCTGCTCGTGCGGGATACTTGCTGCCTTCGCCCGAGCCATTGGCAATGCCTCCTCCGATGTCGACTATTCCGTCGGTATCGCCATCTCCCGAACCTCGGACAGTTACAAATGCTCCGTGTTCTGTACAGAGCCCACCACCAGTAGCCCCGTCGTTGGGACGCGGTACGCTTCAAACACGGTCTTCGACTCCATCTTCAATATCTTCGCCGTTGGCACTGGCTGCGCCCATTGTCGCCCCTACCTCTGAGGACGACCATGTCCCAGCCATGGAACTAGAGCCATCAAGAGCTTCGCCTATGCAGTCGCCTGTACGGCCGCGTAAGTCGTCATCAAGCCTCCTCGAACCAAGCCCTAGCATAACGCCCCCCACGTCGCCTCAAATCAATCCACGCGATGGCCCGTCGAGACATCGGTCGCTGAAACGTGGACATCGTCGGCATTCCACTGTCAACAACTCCTCTGGTGGTTCTTCCGCACCGTTGTCCCCGCGGCAGCCATCCAACAACCCATTGACACGGACCCAGCCTGCCTCTATCAAGGACTTCGACATCATCAAGCCGATCAGTAAAGGCGCTTTTGGATCTGTGTTTTTGGCCCGGAAGAAAGTGACAGGCGATTATTACGCAATCAAAGTATTGAAGAAGGCCGACATGATAGCCAAGAATCAAATCACCAACGTCAAAGCAGAACGCATGATCCTGATGAAGCAAGCCGAGAGTCCGTTCGTGGCAAAGCTGTTCTTCACTTTCCAGAGCAAGGATAACCTATATCTCGTTATGGAATACTTGAATGGGGGTGATTGTGCTGCGCTCATCAAGAGTCTTGGGTGTTTGCCAGAGGAGTGGACGAAGCAATATGTTGCAGAGGTTACTCTCGGATTGGAGTATCTTCATCAGCGGGGTGTCGTTCATCGGTAATTTACCTTGGCCATGCTCGTTGCCTTCACTAATCGTTGTGGGTAGCGACCTCAAGCCAGACAATCTCCTCATCGATCAGCACGGGCATCTCAAATTGACGGACTTTGGCTTGAGTCGGATCGGGCTACTCGGGCGTCAAACCCGCGAGACGGGTTCAACAATGCCATCCTCTACGCGTCCACCTGCACGTGGCGTGCGCTCACGACCTCCGTCTATGGATTCGGCCTATCTTTCGTCCCCGCTGGTCTACGCCGAGCCTGGAGGTTCGTACTTCACCCAACGGACGCAGTCGATCCCCCGACTGGGCAATTCCCCTTATCTCTTCTCCACAGATGATGAAAATAGTGCGAGTGAGAGCGCGGTAAATCTGGGGATCATACCCAGAAAATTCGAGCGGGTCGGCGGAAACCGCGAGGGCAGCGTGAGCGGGAGTGGCGGCTGGGGCGGCGGCGGAGACAGCCCGGTGCAGAGCTTTGCGACAGAGTTAACGAACGATCTGCGAAGTCATTCATCAAGCAATCCACACTCTTCGCAAAGCGGTACACCGCCTGGAGAAAAGCAATTTGTAGGCACGCCGGATTATCTTGCACCGGAGACGATTTTGGGGCTGAGAGGGGATGATGCCGCAGTCGACTGGGTGTGTGTAGACCATGACATCTTAAGAGTGATTGAAACTGACAATTTTTTGCCAGTGGGCACTGGGTGTTATCACCTACGAATTTCTGTACGGCATCCCCCCATTCCACGCTGATAGTCCAGAGAAAGTCTTTGAAAACATTTTGTCTGGCCAAATCGAATGGCACGATGAATGGGTGGACTTCTCGCAGGAGGCGCATGACTTTATGGCACGGTTGATGCAGACCACACCGGCGCGACGTTTAGGTATCAACGGAGCGGAGGAGGTCAAGAGTCACCCTTGGTTCGACGATGTTGCATGGGACCAAGTTACAGCTACAGAAGCTGCATTCATCCCACAAGTTACTGATCCCGAGTCGACGGACTACTTTGATCCTCGAGGTGCTATCCCACAATTATTCCACGACGATGATTCGATGCTCGCCGGGACGAGCCCTGTCGCTGACTCGGCAATGCCCCCACCCTCTGCGACAACCCACGGATTGCGAGACTTGTCTAGTACGATAACTAGTCCTGCGGACGATTTTGGGTCCTTCAGTTTCAAAAACTTGCCTGTCTTGAAGCAGGCAAACGACGATGTCATCCGAAAGTTGAAGACAGACCAAATGGTGCCGCTCACGCATGCCATTTCCGAAGGCTCAGGACTACATAACCGAAGGAGGAGCTTGTCGACAAAGGCAAAGAAAGCGCCGACCGTTGTGACTACTGGTGATCCCTCGCGGGGCGGGCCGCCAAGCCCCGCGACGTCTACATCGTCTTCTATCGCGTCCTCACCCTCTCGGACGAGTACGCCTGGATCCGGTGGACACGGGCGTAAGCCGTCTGAGTATGGGCCGGTCGACCGATTCAAGCATGCACATCACGAGAACAGTGTTGATCGTAGGAACTCGATGCCTAGTCGATTGAGGACCGCCTCTGTCTCGAGTGTAGGAGATGGAAGTGGAAGCGAGACGTGGAACAGTGGTGGTGCTGGCAGTATCGTTGGGACACCGCCCTCCAGTGTTGCTTCCATTGACTTGAGGCGAGGGCCCGACCCAAGCGACAGGGCGGTAACATGTCTACTGGCGGAAGACAATCCTATTACGGCGAAGATCATAGAGACACTGCTGATTCGACTCGGGTGTCGCTGTGTCGTTGTTCAGGATGGCAGCGAGGCGATCAGTGTGGCCATGGGCGATATCAGTAAGTTTTAGTTGCGAAACAATCAAAGGTGCTAACAGACAATCGAACAGAGTTTGACTGCATATTAATGGACTTGCACATGCCTGTCCTCGATGGGGACGGTGCTGCGCGATACATTAAGAGTACGAACAACAAGAACACGAACACACCCATCATTGCAGTCAGTGCCTACGGAGGCGTGGACGGATTGGGTGATACGACTGGGCTGTTTAGTGCTCAATTGTCCAAGCCGCTGCAGAAAGCAGACCTACTGGGTATGTGATTTTAGCATTGGTGAAGAGACTCCGGCTCATGAAGCGCGCAGCGGTGATGAGACAGCTTGGGTTTAAGACGACTACGATGCCCGGAGCAACGTCGACAAAAGTGACGGCGTCAACTTCGATGACGCTGGGCTCATAGCCATGACGACTTATTCACGTTCTTTATGTACTCTCTTCTATCTCATGTCCGTTTGCCTCTGTGGTTTCTGTGTTTAATCTTCTCATTCTCTCTCACATACTTCGTGTTTCCAGCTTTTTCCCCTCTGTGCTTGAATCTTGTCTCCCTCCACCATGCATACCACACATACATTGCATATATTCTCGAGAATGTTTGATATTTTTGAGCCTGAATAAGTTAGATCTTTGTGTAAGGCAGTAGACACATTGTAGTTTCCACCCATCGCGTGGGGCCAGGGCCGTCGCCACGCGCTTGAACGTCAGCTGTGGCGAGTTGCAAATTTGCAACCTTGGAAACAAAATTCAAGTAAGATGACATCGATGTCAGGTCTTGGGTCTTGACAAAAAGACCAAAAAACCTTTCTCTCTGCCTGGGAGTCGAACCCAGCTTTCGCGCGTGACAGGCGCGTGTACTAACCGATATACTAGCAAAGATGATAGCAAATCGAATTGGGCATATATAGTGCCCTCAACACGCCGGAATGTTTGAAATAAGCTTCCAAAGCAGTCACGACTCACCATTGACCTCAAATACTCAAGTCAACGTCGACTCGCAAGTCACTCGGCGGTCTGTGCCTGACTCTGGGATGTGGGCCGGGGAAATGGCCTCATGTAACCCGAATAACAATCGTTCCGGTGAGGATGGGACGAGTTTCCTTCCTCGTACCAGCCAAGTGCTGAATGGATGTTCGATACGCAGAATGGCCAAATCCGCTGCGCCATCGCGCGGCCACGGCGCCCTCGGGACCCATGGGTATCATTCCACCCATTCTCCGGCCGCCAGCGACGATCCATCGGCCAGATTTATTCTTTGAGGCGGTGAGAAGAGGCAGCGACAACGGTGGGGATATGGCCCCGGTTGGGATGAGACGGGCGTTCACAGAGATGCCTGGGAGAGGCCAGTGGCCATATGATATCAGATACGCAGTGAACGCGTCGCCAGAGGCGATGACGGCCCCGCTTCCCTCGCTGCCTTTGCCGTCAAATGCAATGAACGACCAATTTCCATTTCCAGATCCATATGCCGCCCGCGACAGGCAAGCGGAGAGACTGTCGGCGCAGGAGGAGGAGGATTTGGCACATGCTGTGGCAGAATCAATGCGCATGACATTGCCCTACGAGGTGGTAGAACGAGAACGCATGATATCTGCAGATGCAGAGTTTGCAAGAAGACTAGCCGCTGAGGACCACCGACTTTTGGAGGATGAAGCGTTTGCAAGGGATCTGGCCGAACAAGAGGAAATCGAGAAGCGGAGAGCAGAGGTGGAAGCAACGGTGAGCCCGTCGCACGCTGGCCCAAGCTCGGCAGCGTTGGTCACTTCCTATGCGCCTCAACCTCCTCTACCTCCACTTCCACCTCCACCTCCACCACTACCTCCACAGATATCGCCGCCTCCAATGCCAATGCCGCAGCTGTACCTTCCATCGCCTGCAATGCCGACTCCAGTGCCGCCCTCGCCGCCCGACTATCTCGAGGCCACAACATCCTTGCCCCAACTAAGTCCTAACCCACCAGCCATCCACCATGTCAGTCCTACCAACCTGTCTCCCAATGACCAACGTGCTAGCGCGTTTATCGCCGCTGCCGAGTCTATATGTGATCGCGAAGACAGCATACCGAGTCCAGCACAGACCGCCTCATCGCCCTCTATCTCCTCGTCCGACGACCGGTTGGATGCCTCCCCAAGTCAGTTTGTCGATGCAGAGCTTCTGCATGGCGTCTGTATGTGTCGTGTCGCCTTCCTGGCCTGGGTTCATCTGATTCATTCCTACAGCAATGGGATTCTTTGTGCCCGACATTGGGCCGCAAGTGCCTATGCCATCTACGTTGCCCAGCATCATAACCTTACCGCACGGTCGCTGCCCTCCCCTGCATATCATGGCACCGACATGGCGCCATCTGCTCAAGCTTATGGCCCGCCTCGCTGGCACGCGCGTAGAGCCAACAGTAGAGGCCCTTGCCCAGACCAAGGACGTGCTTCGCCTTCGCGTCGTCGTTCAATTTACACGCGTATGTCTGCTGATGTCCCACCCAACCGTTCTCTAACTCGCTTCCCTCAGAACCCTCCAGAACGCCAGGAATGGTGCACCGTCCTCTGGTTCACGGTCGACCATCCTGTACCTCCAGACCTGCCCGCGACAGCCGCTTTCAGCAGTACCGATACCCTGCCATTTTCCTACACGACAAATTTGACCCACATGAACGCTCTCCTACGAAGTGGTGTGGATACGGCGACGTCCAAGTTGTACACTATCCCAGCTACTGCCACAGTCCCATATCCCACTCTGCCCATCTCCTTTCCGAATCTGGCGTTGTACCTCCAAGCAGCGTTGGATGAAGCGCGCAGGACCGACAAGCGGCTTGCGCGCATGGTCGACACTTGCTTTCCAACGTATACCGAACCACCGGAAGTGGAGCAGCAGGGCAAGGTTGGTGGACTTTTCAGAAAGGCGTTGGGGAAGAGGAAGAATAAACCACAGCAAGCAAGAACAGCGAATGAGGATACTTATGATTTGGTCACCCCATTCATGTCGGATGAGTGGGGTTGATGACTGGAATGTTGGACGTCGGGTTGAATATTTATTACTCTCGATTGCATAGAAACGCGGAAACGCGTTTTTCGGAAAAATCTGTTTGGTTGTGTTGAAAGATCAAACCTGTGGCGCCGCATCACTAATAGGACCTTCAAAACACGGTAATTATTGCTAGACTCTAACTTGTAGAGTATGCTAATATCAAAAGCGAAAGTATGTGTTGGTAAAGAAAGGATGCAAGTAATAGCAGCCTATGTAGTATGTAGTGTGTAGG
>KN880512.1:0-99063 GCA_000934385.1 Cylindrobasidium torrendii FP15055 ss-10 | reverse complement strand
AGAAGAGGAGACGCTCGCAGCAGAGCTAGCAAAAGACGCAGGACCGACCGAAAAAGGCAGCCAGTGTGGTGCATCTTTGGTTGCGTTGGCGATAAATGGGCCCAAAGTGGTTGGGCCTGGTTCACCCAATACTTAGCAACTGTCGTGTATCTCTGTATGAAGCTCTCAAGCGGCACACTGGGGCCTTTGGGAGGTCGGCGCAGGTTGCATCGGCGATTTCGGATGCGTCGGTCCGGTCACGGGAAAAGTCACGTGCTGGGATTTTGCCAGCGGGGTTTCGCATTTTTAATGCAAAACCCTGTATACAGGTCTCTTGAGTGACTTGGAGTCACGAGTCTCGAGCGAGATTGCAATCACGTGGTACTAACATAATAGTGCGCCACACAGCATGTTCATGGGCACATGGTGTAGTTGGTTTATCACGCCCGCTTAGCATGCGGGAGGTGTTGGGTTCAATTCCCAATGTGTCCATCCAATGATTCCTCACATTTTTGTGCCCGTGAGTTCAAGGAGATACCGTCATTTGTCATTTGCTGGTCTCCAATCCAGATTCCAGTGTCCACTGTCCACACCGGGGACCCACCATTGGCACAATTTGTCCAGGAGCAAGAGAAGTGTTGTACATACAAACACAATTCACTTCTGGATCACGCACTATTGGGCCAAGAGCTTCAAGAGAGGGGATGTTGTACAACACAATATATGATTAACTTTTGGATCACCGCACTGTAGATGGTACAGTATGATATTACAACACGACGCAACCTAACTTTATACATTTTGGTCACTTTAGATCCCTTGTCCCTTGAACAGCACTTTTGATGGAGAAGAACAGTTAGGCGGCAGCTTGAACCGTTTCAAGAGCATTAGCATATTGGAACTGGTCAGAGTTCTCGTACTACCAGGGATGTCAATGATTGCGCAACACGCTTGAAAGACGATACATACCTCGTACATATCCAGTGCGACCTGACAGCTCTCGCGCACAACACGGGGTGCGTCTTCGCGCTTTAGCCATTCGCGTAGGTGTGGGAGGACCTCGGGCGTCGCAATGCCGCCAAGTGCCTCCGCAGCTTCGTGCCGTACCATCTCAGACTCGTTGTTGTCATCCAGCACTTTGACAAGACATGGAATGGAGTGTGGGGAGAGCAGCTGCCCGAAGACAAATGCAATTTCGTGCTTGAAGAGTGCGCTCTGGTCGGCGAAGCCAGCAGCGAGGGCGTCGACTGCCTCGGCATTGCCGATGTTTCTGAGTGCGAACATGGCACGGTAGCGGTCGAAAAGTGGGAGAGAAGTGTCGAGGAGTTTGGTCTTGAGTGCGTCGATACTGGCATGGGACAAGTCCTGTGGTTTCGGTGCACCAGAGAGAAGGCCAGACGTAGGCGGGGCGGGGTCGATGGAGGTATATGTAGGGATGAAATCATCCGCCTCTGTTTCCTTCAAATGCCGCTTGCCCTCTTCGGAGTTGTCCCACTTTATGCGGTCGATGGCAAGTTCGGCGGTCTCCCGCACGCTCACGTTGTCATCGTGAAGGTACTTCTCGAGGAAGTGGATGGATTCCATTTCTCCAATGGCGCCCATTGCCTCTGCGGCCTGCACACGGTCAGAAGACGCTTTGGATAGAATATATAGCGGACTTCATGGCGGACCATAGGATCTTCCTTGACATTGGCTAGAACATCCTGGAGATACGGGAGAACGGAAGGTTTGCGGGATTGGCCTAGGCAGTAAGCAAGCTCGTGTTTGAGGAGGGCGGACTCGTCTTGGAAGCCTGCGCAATGAACGTTAAACCATCTCCGCTCCGATCAGCTACCGAAAGCACCTTTGGCGATGATCTCGACGGCCTCCTGCGTCTTGAGCGCCTTGAGCGTGAATAGCGCGCGGAATCGGTCGTGAAGCGCAACCGTGCCCGACGTATTGAGCAGCGTCGCCTCGAGCGCAGCAAGCTCGGCGGAAGACACACTGATGGACGCCATGATCAGAAAAATTGAGTTGCCCAATTCAGCTCAATCGGTTCTAGCCATCCGCCCACCATGCCCCGTTCAAAACGCTCGAAAGTTGGTCCGTACTGCTTGCTGCTGCCTCGCATAAATGTTCATTCTCGTTAGTCTCGCTCACAAAGGTCGCAAAAAAGACCAAGGAGCAAAAGGGTGCTATGATGGGAGAGGTATGTCTCTGTCTGGCTATAATTGCTCAACGCTAACTATCCGGCTAGGTCCAACAAAATATTGACAAGTGGAAGTACTGCTGGCTGTTCGAGGTCGGTTCCATGCGTAATTCGCACTTGAAGACTGTCCGCCATCTCTGGAAAGAGTATGCCGTCCCCACTCATCCATGCGAAAATACTCACGGTCAACCTTAGCTCTGCTCGGATATTCTTTGGACGTGGGGCGGTGATGGCAAAAGCATTGGGGACAACACCAGAGGAGGAGCACAAGGCTGGTATCCACAAAATGGCCAAGGTGCGTCGCATTTAAACTCCTTCATCCACCTCCCTAACAATTAACCCACAACGCAGCAAATAAAAGGCCAGGTTGGGCTCATGTTCACAAACAGCGAACCGGCCGAGGTCACAGAATGGTTCGCTGACTTCAAACAACCAGATTTCGCTCGCGCGGGGAACCGCGCTACCCGTACTGTCATCCTCCCCGCCGGCCCTGTTATGCAGCATCACTCCGACCCTCCAGAGCCTATGCCCCACAACGAGGAGCCGCAGCTACGCAAGCTGGGGCTCTCCACATCCATGAACCGCGGTGTCCCTACCCTCCAAACCGCACACAAGATCTGCGACAAGGGCAAGGTGCTGAGCGCCGAGCAAGCCCAACTTCTCAAGCTCACCGGCGAAAAGACCGTTACCTTCCGCGTACACCTGCTGTCATGCTGGGACGCAAACACGGGCGATGTCACAGAGCTCCCAAGAAAAGAGACGGAGGACGACGAGGTCGAGGGTGACGATGATGCTATGAGCGAATAGATGCTGTGTATACATGCTGTTCTTTTTTCTGTTGTCTGTATTGTTATCTGCATGATAATCTAAACGGTATGGTGATATTTCATGCCATCAAACCACCTATGAATTCCAGTCTCCTCTTCGCTGTTTTTATCGACTGCTACTGGCCAGTCTCATTCCTCGAGACATGCCAGATGCATGACTCATGCGCCTCTATGTGCAATCCCCCTCGCAAGACCTCATTGAAAGAGTGAATGATTCATGAAATCCCTTCGTCTCACACCCTAGCTCTCCAGTCGCTATAGAACGGTGCCATAAGAAGACACAGAGAACGAATGGTACCCAGTTGACTTCAGCTCAACCAAATCTCAAAAATACTGCAGCAAATCCCTGGAAATACACAAGTACGTATGTGTATTGTATAGCAATCTTTCCCATCTGCGAAAGTAAATGACATCTGCCAGAATGAATTATCGAAATTCTACATGCGCCACACTTTCCCAGGGCACATGGTGTAGTTGGTTTATCACGCCCGCTTAGCATGCGGGAGGTGTTGGGTTCAATTCCCAATGTGTCCATTGATATCAAGGTGTACAGTTTTTGTTTTTGTTTTTGCTGGTCATGCGCCGCGCCTCCACCTCCGTTATGGACCATCAGCTCCAAGTCAATGCTGCAGGTCAACGCGAGCGTTCAGACTTTCAGGCGCTAATATGGCAATCAACAAAGTTCCCAAACGTAAGCGAAGAGACAGTGCAATACGATAACTAACGAAAGGATTCTTCTAAAAACTCTACAACTATCAGTACACTATTTTACAATTTGCCTTTTTTACAACAACAATGCATACACAATTTGACGATGATTCTAATCAGTTACAAACGCATACACGGGTATACCAAACCGTCCCAAAGAAAGACGAACCACGTCTCAATCACTCTCTCCTTCCTCCTCTTCCTCCTCCTCTTCTTCTTTAACAGACCCAAGCACCATCTCATACAACACCAAATCCGCCTCCCTCGTCTTCAAGATCCCCTCTAGCCTGTCCCGCATCTCCGCCTTCGTCCCGGCCGCTAGTATCACCGGGTTTACCTCTGCATGCGCCTGCAGATTCCGTTTCAGCGCCGCCGCGCTCGCCTGTGCACACATCCCCGGGCGCGATATCAGCGGTGGCTGAATCTTAACAAGATATTTAGAGTGTATACCTGTATGCCGCGTTAGCACGAAGACGTGGAATATGGAAATCAAGGGCGACGTACAATTCAAATACCTTTCCCCCTCGTCCGGTATCTCCACGTCGACAATTCGCTCCTCGTCGTGAATAACGCGCGCGAGACGACGCAGGCCGACAACATCTACGCCGGTATCAAGTATTGAAAAGAAGGAAAGTTTCTTGAGTATCAGAAGGGCTGGAATGGCATCATTGTCAATGCTGGTAAGCGCCATGAGTACTAGTGCGAGTGTCCCGTCGAGGGAAGAAGACGTACTGAGGGTTAGTAGCGAGATTCAGATGGGTCAGTGTGCGCTTGAGCGAAGTCAGGCTATAGACACTGTATCCAATCAGTGCAGCCAGCTATCATTGACGAGCCAACGCACGCCTCATTAGAGATTCCAGTATTGTTGAGAAGCAGAATGGCGAGCTTGGGTAGATGCTGAATGTACATGATATCCATGTCGAGTACGCGACAGCCACTGAACGAGAGATAGGTAAGGAAGGTGAAACTGTTGGGTTCGTTGAAGACTGGGACATAGTCAGGTCAGTGCTCATGCATGAAGAAACGGGGCTTACCCTTGATGATATCGCGACTCCCAATGTTTAGCCCAGACTCTTCGTCCATAGATTCAGTCATAGAAAGTGCTCGAATTTCGGACGTGCGAAGCATAGTCATGACACGAGGGTTAAGGAAGCCTTGGTCGCCAAGAAAGTCGGCCACAGCTTGATGAGTCTGAGTCGGCAGTGCGCTGAGTCGACGTTTCATTCGGATACCAGGCAGAATCTTGTCTAGTCGGTCGTACAGTGCGGTCAGTCCGCGAGGAGACTCAGTACCTATGGGTGGGCCATACAGGAAGTCTGTAGGGATAAGCATTCGCCTTGAGCACTCTCGTCTCGCATATTTTACCTTCTAGGGTGCGTATCTTCGCCTTCAGCTTGTTTTCAGATGACAGTGACACCGCGCGAGGCATATTTGGAGGCGGCGAGGCGTCAATATCATAGTAGAGCGCGCTGAGGTCAAGGGGCGAGTAAATAGCGTCGTCCTCTGTGGCATCCGTCACAATTGAAAAGGATTTAGCGATCTTGAGTGGTCTATCGGGCAAGTCGAAGGATGCTTTGCGCTTTGGCCGGCCAAGACGGTCGTGCACAAGGGCTCGCGTAGAACGTGATGCTTGCTGGTGTACAGGTAGAGCGAGGGCAGAAGTATCGGGATCAATAGAGCTGAGCGAGGAGTCGGACGAGTCAAACGAGGAGTCGGCGTTGTCGAAGGGTTCGAAGTCGTAAACTGGCCCATCGTTGGATGGGCTATCTCTGCCATCCTGGAGGGCACGCCCAAGCATAAGGGAGAAGGAGACAACGACGGCCTTGGGATCTATCTGGCGTTTGGAGTAGCGGTCTTTGCGAGGGGGAATATTGGCCTGGGCTTGGCCGTTGCGAATGCGGTCGTGGACGCCGTCGAGGAACGTCTGCGCAGAAATTTCAGGGCAGTAAAGTGGATTTTCGAGGTCGATAATTGGAGGTAAGTGGGCAGCAGGCATTTGGCGGAAGGCGGGCAGGTCAGTAACGAACGGGATGGGATGATGGTCAGGAGCAAGGCGACATTGGTGGCTGTGCCAATATTCGCGATCACGCGTCTATATGCGCTTGTCCATTATGATTCCGGCGGCAAGTTGAGAGCGAAGGAAAATTGGACGTCTAGTGTAGTTTGCATGCCTTGTTGGCAGAGCAATATCTGAGCTCATGGTTTGCAAGGGTCGTTACTTGGGCCTTACTATCATAGCATCTACACCTTGCATTTGCCTGAATCTGGCCACAGAGGTGGGACTTCTGGTCGACTTCCGGCTCGATATGATGGGCCAATAACTGCAATATTCCGTGGATATACACTCAGGCCGGTATCTCGTACATATATGAACAGTGGTCCGCCAGAAGCTACTGTGCACACTGTGGTGCATGGGCCCAACGGCGAAGCGGTGCAATATCCAACGCCCGCCTTCATATCCAACGACTGCGCTCCTTACTGCTCGCCACTGCGCAGTTTGTCGAAGCTGCACTGCCTATGTAAATGTGGCGTCGACGCGGACCGGACCTTCAGAGACTGAGATTGTCTTCCCCGTCGTGCGTGTCTGTCACTGTGTGTACCTCGAGCTGCAGGACAGGAACGAGAGAGACCTCCACCGACGTCAAGAAACGCACAGAAAAAATTGGCTCCAAGACAAGAAAAACCGAAAGTGAACCTGAAGTGACTTCATGGCAGTGCATGTGTGACATCATTTCTGAATTCTTCCGCTCCGCATATAAAGCGCTCGAATTTTTGGTTCGATTCCTCCCGTCCTCGCTCTCACGACCCCCCACCACCAACACACACAAACACCCATCTCGTCAAAGCAGTAACGAATCACAATGGCAGCAGGCGCAGCAATCCCCGGCCTCTTCTTCTCGTTCGCAGCGATGGTGCTGCTTGTCTTTGTGTGCGTGTCTCTGCCCCACTAGCGCCCACAGATCACTTATCTTCCACCCAGTTCCGTGAGCGTACCAACGTGGAACATTATCTATTTCCTCAAATCCGGTACTGGAAGCTCTGTAACGCGCTACGGAGTGTTTGGGTACACTGGAAGCGATGTGCACATTGGGTATGACCTGAACCCCTCCGTGTTGGACTTCGAGTACGTCTCCACATCTACTCCATCTCTATTTCTTCTCACTCCAAATAGTTCTTCAAGCCTGAACACATCCACCATCCACAACTTGACGGCTACCCTCATCTTGCACCCCATTGCCGCCGGCTTGTGCGCGCTCGCCGTGCTCTTTGGCCTGTGTGGCGCAAGTTACCACCGCGCCGGCACCGTCATGATGTCGCTCGCCACTGCTCTTGCGACCCTCGTCACCCTTGTTGCATGGGTGCTTGACATGGTCCTCTTCGGCATCGCCAAGAAGCGCTTCCACGACCAGGGCATCGATGCAGAGTGGGGCAACGCCGTTTGGATGACCCTCGGCGCTCTTGCATCCCTCATCTTAGCGTTCATCGTCAGCGCATGCGGGATCTGTGGAAGCTACAGGCGCAAGGCCGACGCGACCTACTAAGCTCGCACTGGAGAGAATGAAATATTTATGACCGTCAGATTGATGTGACCTCTTCGCTTCTTACCAAACCCACCCTTTATTGATCCAGACTCCCATTGTATATCACTGACGAACTTTGTATCTATACGCTACTTACCATTTGATGTTTCTCCCGGCCACGGTCGAATAATACCCTCTAAAACCTATAACTGCATTTAGTTCACGTTCTCAGAACGCTTCACTGTCCAATGCAGCTCTTTCACTGACTTTCAGTGTTCAGACTGTGTCAATGCCTCTGGCTGAGTATCAGTGTATAGGAGTGTTCGCGCTAGTCCTTGTGTGGCTCCAGCCGTCTCTGCTAAGTACCAATTTTGGCATTGTTGATCTCGATCGCGCAGGGTTTGAACAATGCATTTTCCTGAGCCACCGTCCCAGCTTGTTCCCATGAACTGCTGGCCTAAATAATCGCATAAATACACCTGATACGTGAAAATTAGTCCCAAGTCTCCTCGAGGTCAGGAAGATGCAGGGCCAATTCCGAATCCCAATGGGATTTGCCTACAGCGAGCGACACTAGGGCATTCGGCGCCCAAATGAGGATACTATTACATCTTGGTACAGATACAAGTACATACACATTACTTCTTCGATTTAACATTGAATTTGCGAACTTCTCCACTCGTACTAAGCAAACTCACTCAACGAACCTGGGTCGCGCGCACACCAGCGGGGACAGGCGCATGAGGAACAGGCGCATGAGGTGTCCTCACTTTAAGACCTACAAGCCAACCAACACATCAGCAACCACCACCCAAAGAAAAGAGAAATACTAGCGCACCAAGGTCCTCCGCAATCAAATCCGCACCCTTCTCCCCGACCAACAGCGCACTCGAGTAGGTGTTGGTGCCGAGATTGTCGGGACAAATACTGAGGTCGACGACTTTGAGGTTCGTCGTTCCGAAGACATTGAGGCGCGGGTCGACGACGCCGCCCTGTTCGCGCGGCTTCATGGCGCATGTTCCCAGACTGTGCCAAGTGGTCTCGACATGGTCAGCGATCCAATCATCGATAGCCTTGTCGTCCTCCTCCGTATACTTAATATCGTGGTGAACCTTGGCAGCGTCGAACTTCTCGCCAGGGCTGCATCACCATCAGTGACTGGTCAGAGGTCGAGGGAGTAGGAGAGCGTACCGGTGCCAAGTACCCATGTGGATGCCAACGGTGAGAGCGTCGGGCAGCATCTGTTTGGCGGTAGCGATGTCAATGTCCTGAACCGCAGCCTCGGAGCCAGGGTGGAAGTGCGGATGATGGCTGGTCAGTTCCCCGCGGAACGCGTCCATCCTCCGGGCGAGTTCGCGAGTCTTCTTATACGACCACCGGATGGGTGCAAAGTCAGCCTTGTTGTTCATGAAGCCGCTGTCGAAGTAGGGTTCCGAATATGGGTTGCGCGAGCTGATGTGGATCTTGCCGCGAGAGGCGGGGTACTCGAGATATTGGAACATCGTGACATATTTGCCGGGCGGGAGCAGGGAGTGGTCGGCGTAGGCTCCAGAGACGATGGAACCGAACATGACTGGTTTGTCGGGCTTGTCCTTGAAGTACCTGTCCCAAAGCTCGTTGAATTCGGGACCCATTTCCTTCAACTCCTCTTCAGTTGGTCTGATCTAGGCAAAGTCAGCACATATTGGGGTACGGAGACAGCGACATACCTTGAAGCCCGCATCGATGGCATTCGAGGACAAGCGGGCTTTGTGAGGAGCGGTCTCCCACTCTTGGAAGAGCTGCAAAGGGAGTGAGGCGGGGCCGAAATCAGAACTGTATTCACCAACCTCCTTCTGAGCTTCCTTGTCGCCACGCAGGAAGTCATCGAGGGTGAAGCTCTCGTTGGAAACGCGATATACTGTGATGTGTCTACATGAGCATGCTTCTCCAATTGCGCGCTAAAATAAACGTACGAGAGAGGGTCGTATAATGATCCTGATATTGTTCACTGGAAAACATCAGTAAGAATTACCAATGTAGCAGGTTCGCACATACCCGACGCCGGGCAGGTCGCTGACAACCTTGATGTCCATCTGCTGCATGAGGTCCTTGCTACCGACACCGGACCGCTC
Source organism: Cylindrobasidium torrendii FP15055 ss-10 (assembly GCA_000934385.1). NCBI lineage: Eukaryota > Fungi > Basidiomycota > Agaricomycetes > Agaricales > Physalacriaceae > Cylindrobasidium > Cylindrobasidium torrendii. Next base: position 89,726 of record KN880512.1, on the reverse strand, counting down.
GAGAATCTGGGGCGTCCCAAGCGTACCAGAACTAATCACGACCTGCTTCCTCGCCCTCACAATGGTCTCCATGAGTTTACCGCCGTGTCCGCGATTGCGTGCGGGGACATAAGCGACACCGACAGCTTTGTTGCCCTCGAAAATGACGCGGGAGACACGAGCGTTTGTGCGAAGGAAGAGGTTGTTCTGCACGTCCATGACGCTATGGACGTAGGCAGTCGCCGCATCGCTGCGACGGCCGGTCTCACGGTTGATGTATTTCGCCCAGATTTCGCTGCCATGAGCAGTGTCGAGGTCTAACCAATTTGAGCCAAGGTCAAATATGGGGCGCAACATGAACGCACCTTGGATATCATCGCTGAATGGCACGCCAATGGCATCGGATGCACGTAGGAAATCTTGAGCGAGGGCGCTGACGCAGCCGCCATTGCTGATGGCGATGGGCCCGTCGTATCCGTGGGAGTCGCTGTTCGATGGTTTTTGGTAATTCTCGAGCTGAAGAAATGCCCCAGTCAGCTTGAGACTTATACGTAAATCAAGCGGTTAACGTACGCGCTTCATCAGAGGGAGTAAATCTGTCAAGGTTTTGATTAGATAATGAGCGTAAGCCAAGAGGAAGCTTCACCTTGAGCGCTCCAGCCATCCGTCTTGAAGTCGTCTACATAAAATGTTATGATGGAGCTCAGCACAAGAACAAAGATACACACCCCAGTCGGACGCTGATGCCTGTGCGCGCATTAGCACAGAGAAAAGTAGCATCCAAGAAAGAAGCTTACCCTAGTGTACATCTGGAAGTTGATACTGTCGTCCTTATGAGAGGTGAAACGCTGAGCTTGGGAGAGACTCACCTGCTACCGCCACCAAGGATGTTTGCACACCTGCCAAAGAGTCAATGGGCTATAGAGACGTCAGAGATAAGGCGTACGGTACAATGCTCTGCCTCCCCCTCAGATGGGAAGACTTCATGGTGTCCGTGTAGAATGTCGCCTTGTCGTTGCTACAAGATTCGTCAGTCCAGCGTCCGTCGAAGAGGACGGTAAACCTACACGCCGTCGCGCTGCATGTTCCTCACATAAATACCGGGTCTAGTCATCGAGTCTAGTGAGCAACTTGGTGGCGAGTTTCGCGAAGCCGACTTACCGATACACCCAAGGGTCGTCGCGGTTGTTGGCGCCGCCTGTAGGAGCAACTTAAGTATGATATGCACGAAACTATAATGGCAGTGACAGTCGCACCCTCGATGAGCATGACTTTCAGATTGGGTTCGGCGAAAGCGAGACGCCCAGCGACAACGCAGCCTGGAAGTAATGAGCATGGCAGATATTTGGTACACCAACATCGACTCGCCTGCTGGACCGCCGCCGCATACAATAACGTCGACCTCCTCGGGGTGACCCATGTTGCTTTCAGTATTCAGGTAATGTCAAGGTAGAGAAGAGATAGGAGAATCTGAAGGCAAACGTCTGGTATTGCTGAGCCTTAAAAATGAACGCGCTGTGGCGCGGGAAACTAAGCCTTTCGCGGTGTTTCAAGGACATGCCGTCATATGACAGCTGGGCTGTGAAGAAGAACGGGCAAGATAGCGCTACTGAGTACGCAGGTGGTCGCGGATTGTAGCTTGGGAGGTATTGTGATGAATGGGCGAAGGTCAAGTGCTCTATGAACAAGGCAGAAGTTAAAACCGCGGAACATAGCATTATTAATGGAGTTGGAAATATGGAAGCAGCATGACCGCGTTAGAGTGTACAAGAATGGCAAGAATCTCTTGAGGTGTGGCCAATGAACTGCCACTGTTTTCGAAGCCAGTTGGTTGCAACAATGACTGAATACTTTCGAACTGTCCATACTGTGTGCTTGGAGCATTGAGAGCGACCGGAAGTACGCAACAAGATTTTGGAGGTAGCAGGCTGGTCAGAAGACGTTGGAGGGAAACTACCGGGGTTCATCTGACGGTACAAAGGTGAGAAACTGACGTCGAAGGAACAATGGGGACAAGACATGGGTCAATGTTTTGAATGTCATACCACTTTGCAGAATCCCTCATGACCGTGCTATTCTGCTGGAGGCGCTCTCCTTCGATGGGCACATGAAGGTATTCTGGATGATAGCGGTGCCGTCGATACCGAATACTAACTGCGACCCCACTATGTCTCAGCTTCTACCAGGCTTCCAATGCGTGTTGGCAGTGGGTTCTGATAAGCGTAAATTCGACATGGTGGTCGAAGGGAAAGGCAATACCTCCGGCTTTGATGCGATCAATCAAGCACGTTCTTGAGTTCGACACACAGCATCCTCCTCAATCCTTGCAAGCTCGTGTCCAAAGAGTACAGTCTGGCCAAACTTTCCATACGACAGCGCGACGACATCATGGGGAAATACCCGACGCCCGGTCACGGAGGGTCATGGGCAGTTTGAGGCGCCCGACACGGTCACATGTTGTGCACACGGGACAACAGAAGGGGAGGCAACGACAACATAGCTCGTGTATACAAATATTTACTACTATGTTCGTAATATTTACCCGTCATTGTGCATTGAACGCACTATGCACTGCAGGTTCCATGCGCCCAGTATCCAGACATATCAGACCGTCTCTCCGGAGTCATCCTGTATCTTATTGCTACTAGCATAATCCTCCATTGCGACGGTGTCAGTCGTGATTGTGATCTTTTGTTCAACTGTCAGCATATACGCAAAGCAACCGCTTGGCTGTACAACACACCTGGACACCTGCGTCGTGCTCATGGTCCTCCTTTTTGTTCCACCAGAAACTTTTCGCCGGGCTGTCGGGAGGTGTGATAGGCCCCATTGCTGACCTACGCTCAGGCCTTGAGCTGATGTAGAGGCTGCGAGGCTCGGTGGATCGGGATAGGCGCCGGTTGGATGATACGGCGGGGCGTTCGTCGAAGCTGTCAGCTGATCCCTTGCCAGAGGCCCAGAAGAGCGAGCTTGCGTTGACGATGACCTGAGAACGAGTTGAAATTTGTATCCTGTGCATTTCATGGCAGAGAAACGCACGTCCGCACCGCAGCTGCCCAAGCATACCCATCCAAGCTGATGTCCGCGCATGGCAGCAAGGATCGCAATGTTGACCGTCGAAGTAGCCAGCGCGATACCAGATGCCCTGTATGAATGTTAAGGAGGTGTACACGGGTACAAGTCAGCCTCACAGTAAAGCGCGTTTGCCCATTTGCTTCACGCGATCGTTCATTCCCGGACCATTTCGTCGAAGCAAAGGCCACAAAAAGAGCGTGGTCAAAAAGATTGTGATATAACTAGAATACGTTGAGAATCCAGTAGCGCTTGCGCAGATTGTTCTACTCACAGATCGTAAGCCAATAACGGAATGGACGAGAATGATTTGAGTCCAATGATGCATGCTTGATCAGTCTCCCGAAGGTATGCTATGCGACCTATAACAAAGGATATGTCGGGGCACCACACAAGAAGGAGAATAGAAAGCGCACCAATTACCATCAGGATAATGACTGCTCCGTAAGAAATGACGGTAATTAGGGAGATAATATACACGCGTGATTTTAGCCTTCCAACCAGGTTGGCCGGTGACCACACGATATACACGCGTTCAACTGAGAGAAGTCCAGTCAATAGCCAGGCTTCGAAAATCGCAACATCCAATACGCACTTAAAAATGCGTAGATCAACAGCTTGGACGTCGAGTAGAAGATAACGCAAATGAAAATTCCAGCTGCACAGATTGTATCCTTTGTCTCGAGACCGATTCCAAAGATGAGAATTCCGCCGGCGCAGAGGAAGCACCAGGAGTCGAGGAAAATGAGCAAAAGACAAATGCGTGGCCATGGGATTGATCGCAAGTCTGCCCAGGATCCAATGCGCTCTAGCATGAGCCGCTGGGAGAAGCAGTGGGCGAGGATGGATACGCCTTTGTAAAAGCATTACTATCCATATCCGAGGCGTTTGGGCATTGATACGCACCGAATAAGTGGATCAGCGCACTGCCCACCTGCGAGGCCGCGGACGGAAAGACTGAACTAGTCATGACGAGAAGGCGGAAGGGGTCGGGGGTGGGGAGCAAGGATAACTGACGAACGAAGAGAAATTTATAAGAAGTGGAATGCTAAGGGGCTATTCAGTCTCGTCCGCAAGGGAGGTTCTGTTCAAGATTAGGATGCGTGCGACATTGGCGTTGCGGGGCTATATTTCACAGAGATGTCGTTTTCAGAGAACGAGACTTATCCATTGAAAGCAATCTCTATGTAGTATACAACCATCGAGGGATGTAGCTCTTTTGACAAGCCGTTCTTGATGGACTTCAGTCAACACACAAGTGACAAAACCATCATTTGCAAAGCGGGGCCAGTGTGATCGGGACGGAATCTGATCACTTTTAAACCTGACTCTGGGCCCACAATGCACATGCTCTTTTCAGTCAGACAGTGGCACTAGTATTACACAGCACGCGATTCTACTCCTGCGGTAAGAAAGATGGACAAGACGAACGTGCTGTGATATTAAACCTCTAAACCGAGTGCGAATACGGGAATCCAACCTTCTTTGTCTCCCTCACATAAACAAGGGACCTTGCAGGTCTTTTTGGTATACCGATGCCCCGGGGATGCAGATGTTGGCATTTTGTTACTCCAAATACCCGATTTAATAAACACTCAAAGAAAATAGTGACAAGGGAAGACAGTGGGCCCGACAATTTTCTCCCACTGAACAAAGTTCAACTGTCCCGACAATGCGCCAGCGGGGACCGACACCAGGATCTTTGTGAGCGCTATACTGTACATGAACCAGGCCGGCTAGTGGTATATAAACCATAGAGAACATCTCCACCCCTCATTCAACAGCCACCCAGCCTTCTACTCCCGTTGCAGCAAGTCACCCCTCAACATGAACCCTTCGCAAACCACCCGTGGATACGTCTCCTCCACAACTGGACAACCAACCACCCACGATATCCATCGCACTTCGAATATCTTGCCGCGCAAGAAGTCGAATGCCCAATTCGATCGCAGTGTCGACGCTATGGCCGCTCCTCCCGTTCCCCTCAACGTCCAGCTCAATCGTGTTGTCGAGTACGGAAAAGATGTACGGCCGTCGTCTCACAAGACCGTAGGCACTGTGAGCACCGGCCAGCAGCCCGGCTCGAACTCGTCGGGAAAGTCATCCGGTAATCCCCCAGAATCGGATGCTCGACTCAAGAAGAAACCATCTTGCGCCAAACTTTTGAAGAAGAAATCGAGCCAGTTCTTGGACAAGGTTAAGGCAGCTGCGTCCGGGCAGACGCCTCCTCTGCCGAACACTACGCCTCGCAAATAGGCGTGCTCTCATAATGGAAATGTTTGATAATGGTCAATCCTACGTACCGCGATACCGTATCTTGTAATGAATACCTTGTTGATAGAGAATGATGAAAATGGTATTCTTGAAATGAACACAATGATGGGACTTTGTACCTAATGGGGACACTGCAGCGCGTGGAACTAATCTTCTAGATTTCATTGTTTCGAATCCCGACGCGTGGTCGGCGTGCTAAAAAGGCACGTGTCAAAGAGGCGCGTCGTCAAGAGGAAAGGCGCATTATTTCGCGGTCGAGGCTTTCGAACGCTGGATGATGGTCGCAAGCTGCGTCCGCCGGCAGAGCTATGCCGAGCGGACCGCACGACCGCTGCCAAATCCAGGCTTGCCCTCATCCCATCACTCGCTGAATTCCGACTTTCCCTCGACCTCTGGCAGGCTCGCAGCTTACTCTTTTTCTTCTCAAACTCAAGAACAAGCATTACATTTGGCTGGCACCATGGTCTCTCTGCAATCCTTCCTCCTCATCACTCTTTTCTCGGTGCTCTGCATCGTCGGGCCTGGTGCGTCGGCAAAAACATTGTGCCCGTCGCCGGCAATGCTGATGGATGGTTCGAACAGTCTTCGCACAGGTTGACCCCTCCGATACCGGCGCAGACCTGTTCGCCGAGATCACGTCTCTCGCAGACAAGTCAAAGACGAAGAACACGACGGCGTTGCCCTCGGGCTCCATTCCCGACGCCTGTTCCAACGACTGCCCCTCGGACGCCGTCACCCAGATCACCGTGCGCCCTTATCATGCCTCCCCGTCCAACTTGTTGCTGATCCTATGGCCACCAGAACTGCACAGCCGACGCGTGCCCGTGCACCGATGCGCTGGACACTTCGATCTCCACATGCATGGCCTGCGTTGTCCGCGAGGGCGCTATCTCTACCGACCTCGGCAAAGCCGTATCAACGCGTGCGTTACCATCTTTTCTCTTCATCCATCATCCCATTGCCATGGCCCAGAATCTGATGCGTTCCTTTAATAGAATACCAGTCCATTTGCAAGATGCGCGGCGTCAATCTCGCCAGCATTCAGAATGCAAACGGCGCTACGATGATCACAGTCGGACTCCCTGCGCTACTGGCCATTGTTGGTGCCATTACTTTCCTTTGAAGAACGTGAAATTAGGAGGACCTTGGTTGCGGACTTTCCATAGTGATGTTGAATGATTCTACTTAGCTGCTTCGAATCGATCAGGGATTTTGGATCTCTTAGTGCACACTCCAAAAACAAATCACTGAAGAACGTGTAGATTGGTTCACTGTCTACAGAGCAGCCCGTGCTTCCGGTGCTTCACGAAAGGTATGCATGTTGTCTACAAACTTTTGCCATTCCTCTTCAGTCAGAATTGGCGCTGTCGCATACGGTGCCACATTCATTCCATCAACAAACTTATCCATCAGAGGCTCAGCATTCTTACGTGCATTGCTCGTCATGTCCGCCAGCTGTCCTCGAGTGAGATGCCCAGTCTCAATATACCAGCCGATGTCCTTGCCAACGCAGTGCGCCTCGTAGAGGTCAATCAACGGTTGTGGAACGCCTTCAGCAACAGCAGCCTCGTAGGCCATGCGATGGCCAATGCCCTCGACGATTTCCTTCGAGCGCGGAAGAATGTAGTCGTTGAACTGCTCGGAACGGTGTCCAAATCGCTTAGCAAGTCGTAGGCCTTCCTCAAGGACGCCAGCTTCATCTACAGTGGGTTAGTAATTGTTCAGAGTGGTGCTAGCAACTGACGTCGACTGAGTAGGCTCTGCGTCGTCGCAGCCGGGAGGGCGTAGCGACCTTGGAGAAGTTCGGATGCAAGACCTGTTTGATAGCAGCGTCAATGGATGCAGATATTCCACCTTGTTTAGCGAAGTGAAGGTACGTACGAATGCAGAGAACAAGCACATCACCCTCAGCGATAACTATGCCGCGTATCTCTGACTGTGTTACAACAGTCAGTTCCAGTTATCTCTCTGTAGCTCAACGCGCGACCTACGAGTTGAGAGACGATCTGGTTATAGTCAAACAAGCCTTGGGCACCTAGCCGCTCAGACAGCACGATATGTGATGTCTGCGAGTGCTCGAGCGCGACTGCCTTGAAAATGCATGCAAACGCATGGCGCACTTGGAATGGATGCTCGGCGTCCATGAAATTCTTTACACAGTAATTTTGAAGTGCGGACAGCACGTAAGTTTGGGCGACAGCGACGAAAATGGGAAGCTGCTGCGTGCGGAAGGAGATGATGGGCACGGGGCTCGGTGCACCGACGAGACGGCGGCAGGAGTACTTATAGGCGATGTGCGACGAGATTCCGAGGGCAGAAATGACTACAGTGGACAAGGCGAGTGTACCGACGGAGATGCGCCAGATAGCGATGAGGAATTCCTCGTTTGTGGAGGGACCCTTGCCGAGTTCACCAAGGAGTGCACTTGCAGGGAGCTTGACGTTCGTGAAACGAGTGATAGCATGGCTGATTGGACTAGCTCCGTGGCGCGTAGGGACCAGCTTCGCTGTGATCCCTTTGCACATATGCTTGCCATCGTTGAGCTGGACGAGCATGGGGCGGACACCCCAGTCTGCACCTTTGACAATGAGGCGTGACCAAATGATAGCGTAGCAGGGCTTTCCCAGTACTGGCAACGTGGGAGGCATATACTTGCATGCATTCAAGGTCGGTGAATGCAAGATAAATGAACCGTCATCTTGAAGAGTAGCTGTCGTCTCTAAATTCGCTGCGTCAAGCCCATGCCCGACTTCCGTTAGGCAAAACTGGCCCCTGTGCGGAGTGTTAGCGGTATAATTCATGGAAAAGGGAAACAATGACAATGCTTTGGCGTCTACCATATCCTGCATAAGTCGTTGGAGGTCTGGGCGGCCCTTGGCATATGTACCAAGGCTACCAACCATGAGATTGAGGTGTATGGTGAGAAGCGTGTACGACGCGGCATCCAAACAGTTGATTGGGTCGACGTGCATGCTCCAGAAATTTGGAGTGAGCCTTGTTATGTCGCTCACGGTGATGCCTAACCAAGTCCATTGAGTACATTGGAACTCTCTCTGTAAGCCATAAGACCTACCATGTGACTTCCAGACGGCTTCTGCTCTGAGATACGCCCTGCTGGAAAGCGCAAGTGCTCTGGTAGGAGGCTCTTGAGTATGAAGGAAGAGATCCTGCTTGACGAGGGGCTCGGACGGCCAGTGGGAAGACATCCTCAAAGGTTGGAAAAGGATTCGGAATGTATAGACGGCCGAACTTTAAACGATATATAGGTGCGCGATGTGACAGCCGACTCGTATCGTCAGACAAGAGCGAGCTGACCGGGCGGCGTAAACGGAGTCATGACGGTCCCCATGCTTGAAGGCATCGTTTGCACGCAAACTGTCTAATTTCCTGTCGCCATCATTTAATGGTACTAAGGATCGTTCATGCCTGGTTCATGCCCGCCTGGCTTTGAATGATCCATGGACCTACTATGTCCTTTAACCTTGGCTCACCTAAGTAAAATTTCTACCTGTAACTTATATTGATGAATAGTTATTGGCCTTGATTGAATAGGTACAAATACATGCATACATAAGTACAATTGGTCATGTCCATTTTGAAACTCAGAATCTCAGGCGCCAAAATTGCTCCCTTCGACACAAAGATCACTCGTGGAACGATTGCTCGGATCGCTGTGACAGAGTGCTTGACCTGAAGCTGAAGTGCTGAAGGTGCACGCTGAAATAGACAAACATGGCCGACAGACGCGCACACACATAGCCATGGATGCGAACAAGCAATGCAATTCGCGCGGATGCCATATAAAAACATCGTAAAGTACATGAGCACATTAAACAGTACAGTAATCGTTACAACAAAACATTTTCTACGTCAAAAACCGCCTACTCTCTCTGCAAATGAAGGGGGGTGGTTTACATGACAGCGCGCTCTTCCGGGGCCTCGCGGAAGGTGTACATGTTGTCGACGAACTTGTCCCAGCCGTCCTGGGTGAGAATGGGTGCCTTTGCGTAAGGTGCGACGTTCATGCCGTCGACGAAGCCATCCATGAGCGGCTCAGCATCCTTGACCGCCTTGTTCGTGAGGTCGGCGAAGCCTGCACGGGTGAGGAGACCAGTCTCAATGTACCAGCCGATGTCCTTTCCGACGCAGTGCGCCTGGTAGAGATCGATGAGCGACTGCGGGACGCCCTCAGCGACAGCTGCTTCATAAGCCATGCGGTGACCGATAGCCTCGACAATTTCCTTGGAGCGGGGGAGGATGTAGTCGCTGAATTGCTGAGAACGGTGACCGAAGCGCTTGGCGAGCTGCTGGCCTTCCTCGACGACACCGGCCTCGTCTGCATTGTGCTGTTAATTACCGGAATAGATATGAAAGGGCGAGGACATACGTTGGCTGAGAAGGTTCTTGCTGGTCGAAGCGGGGACAGCGTAGCGATCCTGGAGGAGCTCGGAGGCGAGACCTGTCAAGCGATATTGAGAATCAAAATCAAAGCGAAGATTCAAGAAAAATGAACTGACGAATGCAGAGAACAAGGACATCACCCTCGGCAATAACAATACCGCGCATCTCAGACTATGGCAAGTTCAGCATTAACCATCGTGTCATGAGGAAGCCACTCACGAATTGGGTGACAATCTGGTTGTAATCGAACAGGCCCTGGGCACCAAGGCGCTCCGAGAGCGCAAAGTGGGAGGTTTGCGAGTGCTCCATGACGACAGCCTTGAAGATACACGAGAAGGCGTGGCGGACCTGGTGCGACGCGTTCGGGTCCGTGAAGTGCTTCACAACATACTTCTGCAGCGCCGTCATCACATAGGTCTGTGCCACGGCAGTGAACACCGGGAGCTGCTGTGTGCGGAAAGAGATGATGGGCACGGGGTTCGGTGCACCGACGAGACGGCGGCAAGAGTACTTGTAGGCAATGTACGACGAGATCTGGAGAGCCGGGATGGCGAGGGCGGCAAGTGCCAAAGTGCCGACGGAAATACGCCAGATTGCGACGAGGAAGTCTTCGTGGGAGGCGGGCTTGTCACCGAGGCCACCGAGCAGGGCGCCGTGTCCAAGCTTGACGTTGGTGAAGTGGGTGATCGCGTGGTTGACGGGGGTCGCTCCGTGGCGAGTAGGGATGAGCTTGGAGGTGATACCCTTGCACATGTGTTTGCCGTCGTTGAGTTGGACGAGCATCGGGCGAACACCCCAGTCGGCACCCTTGACAATGACGCGGGACCAGATGATGGCGTAGCAGGGCTTGCCGAGGACTGGAACAGTGGGCGGCATGTACTTGGATGCACCGCGGTTTGGCGAGTTCAGGATGAACGAGCCGTCATCCTGGAGGGTTGCGGTAGTCTCGAGATTGTACGCGTCGAGACCGTGACCGGCTTCAGTAAGACAGAACTGTCCGCTGAAGATGGTGTGAGAGCTGATCATAGCTTAGAAGGGGGTACACTCACAAGGCCTTGGCGTCCAGCATGTCCTTCGCGAGCTGCTGGAGGTCGGGGCGGTCCTTGGCGTACATGCCGATGGTGCCAACAGCAAGGTTGAGGTGAATGGTCATAACCGTGATGGAAGAGCCGTCGTGCCATGCAATGGGGTCCATGTGCATCTTCCAGAACTTGGGGCTGAGGGTCATGATGTCCTCGTAGGTCAAGCCTATCGAGTCGCGGTTAGCCCATCATGCAACACAAAAGGAAGCTGAATGTACCATAGGACTTCCAGATAGCCTCAGCACGGATGTAGGCGTTGTTGGCGAGGGCGAGGGCGTTTTCGCGGGAACCGGGGTTAGAGCCAGCGACTTTGAAGACGTCCTGCTTGAGGAGGGGTTCGGAGGGCCAGTTGGTGGAAGACATGATTAGAGAAGAAATTAGTTATGGGTGAGTGTATGAAGTCGAAAGAGTAGGCGAGTCTAGAGTGAGAGTATGAGAGAGTAGGAAAGCGGCTTGATTTATTCTGCTCTGGATTCAGTCCCTTATAAGGACGGTAGGATAGAGCATATCGGAATATACCGTTGGGCGCGTTACGGCACCGCAGTGAATGGAGGTTGCGCCGCTATGGACTCGCGCGTGAAAATTAGCGTTGCGGTCTATGGGCGTGATTTAGTGGTGGATTGCAGCGGCGACTTGCCCATGGCATCAGTCTGAGCGTGACGCTCGTCCGCTTTTGGTTGTCATCGGACTTGCCATCGGTACTACGACTTCTATATCGAGTCCGTGACATAGCTATGGCAGCGGAAAGTGCGAGAGCCGCTGATATGTTCATAAAAGAGCCACTCTGGTGCGACCGTGGTCTGTCCTGTTCGGGCGGGGTTTCCTAGCGCCGGAACTGGGCCTAAACGCCTGTGTTGCGTTAGAAAAATGGAGGACAAGTTCATGTTCTCATCTTCATAGCTCTGAGAATCTCGTAACAAGCTACATTGGCAGACCGAACCCGGAGGGACGAGGTGTAAATCCTTCGCTAATCATTGCGGATGGCCCGAGTAGTTGCAGGGTGATAAAATTCTACCTCCATTCGGGCGTCGGACCATTAGCAGCGTCCTCATTATTCATGAGCAAGAGGTCAGTCGCAATAAATCTGGGACAAGCGTTAGTGCACGGTGTATACACTAACAACGAGATGAACTCACATGATTGATACTGTACAGTTGATATTACTCCTATGCACCCACTCGCTTGAGTCCTCTAGCCACAACGAGCATGCAGACTATCAGTATCGCGGCGAATACCCAGAACACTCTCCCTTGCTTTGATGGGTCTCCGCCGCTCAGCAATTTCCGCAGCGGTAAAAACGCAAGCCCGACCAGAAAGTTGACGATCCAGTTCAACGACAGAGCTATACTGGACAGTGCTGATGTTGCATAGTAGGGTGAGACCTGGGGTACGAGGATGAAAGGAACTGGACCGAGGCCAACGGCAAAGGACATGACGAATAGAACAATCATAACGCTGCTGAGAACCTTCCAATCCTGGTTCAGGCCAACACCGACGAGTATAAGAGACGTTACGGCGCCGAACGTTGAGATGAGGAGTAGAGTCTTGGGACCAAGACGGTGCATAAGGAAAATGGGCGGGAATGTCATGAGCACGTTCACAATGGTGATGAAGAGGGAGATGTACGGGCCAAGATCGGGGAGGGTCGAGCTGAGGATGTCGTTGGAGTAGTAAAGAACAGCATTGATTCCTGAGACCTGCTGGGAGAGCATCGCGAAAGAGACAATGAGCAAAGGGAGGCGAACGTCTGAGGGTGTCTTCAATAGTACTGCGGGCAGCGAAATGGACGACTGCGGAGTCTTGAGGCGGATATCTGCCGGACTCTCGTCGTCGGTCTCCTCGCTCAAGAGCGCCTCTGTATCCGCTCCGCGCGGTTCCTCGTCCGTCCCCTTGTGGATAGCCGGTCCACCAACAGCGCGTCCGTGGGCAGCTAACCACTCTGGGCTGTCCACTACAAGCTTCATCGCGCCTATTGCTGTCTGCGCAACCGCAAGCGCACCACTTCCCACAAACACCCATCTCCAGCCGCCATCGCGCCCGCCCATGACCAGCCCAATGACCTGGGTCCCAAATATGCCGAACACAATCCCGATCTGCGTGAGGACGCCGAGCTTGCCCCGCAGCTTTGCGGGAGTAATCTCCGCCAGATACACTGGAGAGACACATAGGCCCAGTCCAGCACTGATGCCCACAAAGAAACGGCCAGCGCATAGTGCGCCGACGCTGCCTGCCAGCGCCTGAATCGCTGTGCCCAGGACCAAAATGGCGGATGACAATGTCGACCCGGCCCGCCTGCCGTACCCGTCCGACACGACGTTGGCGAAGAGACTTCCAGCGAGTCCTCCGACGGTGAATATAGAGGTGAGGAGGGAGAATTGGAGCTCGGTCATTGGTATGCATTGCTTGAATTGAAGAGCGGTTGCCGTTGGGCTGCAGGTCAGCGATGCATGCAGTTGGTTGAGCACTGAGATGTGGTAGCCATATTGGAATGGGACGAGCAGAATCCAGAGGCAGACAGTCCAGCCGTAGACTGAGAATGTCTTTCCGCTCATGGCGGTTATAATCAAGCAGAGTATTGGTTCCGAGCGGATCAACAAGAGATCGAAGAGGGATGGCGTTCTCAAGCTCTCACATCCATGGCGAAGGTCCTTATATGCGTCTCCATCGTCGGTTTGCTGGTATTGAAGCGTAATCCTTCGATAATCGGCGGGAATTTGTGAAATTTCCGCCTCTCTGTCAGCTACTAACTACTGCGCTTGCCAACTCCAAATAACGACTCCATTCTTCGAGTTTTCCTCTCTCGCCAATCACATTTCCTTGTTGCTCAGAAATGCTGTCGACGCTGGGGCGGCCAAACCCGTTTGTTGGTCGTCGACGAGCGTTGAAATTGGCAGCACTTGCTCAGTTTGATGGCGGCGCACGTGGCGGATAAGATAAGATAACCCTGCGCAGCACAACTGATGCTCCACAGCACATTGGTATCCGCGAATCACACTTGCCTTTGCTCGACAATGGCGCGCCTCAAATATCCCGACGCACTTGAGGGCGTCCCCGCCGCTGTGGCCATCGTTACCCACGAGAAGTTCGAGAACAGCCTGCCATATGGCATCCATCAGGGGTGTACCTTCTGGCTTGCGGCTTCAGTTTCGGCAAAGTTGGCAGCTGATCCTCTCTCTTTCTTTCTCTCTCAAATTCTCATCTCCCCACGCTAAGCGCTACGACGCCGCGCTAGTCTGCCCACCCTCGCTTCAGCTTGTGCACAACGCACAAAGTCACTCGCTATACCATGACCAGACTTCTATGGACTCTCGCCGTCCTACCGCTCGCTATTCAGAATGCACTGGCTGCTACCGCGGAGCAGTGGAGAGGGAGAAGCATATACCAGTGCGTCTCGCTCATACCTCGCCGTTACCCAGCTCATCCCGGGCAGAATAATCACAGACCGCTTTGCGCTGGCCGAAGGCGCCGACCTCAACGCTTGTGATCCGGGCGACAAGACTTATTGCGGGGGAACCTGGAATTCGTGCGTTCTCTGTTCCCGCGCCTATTCTGCCTTTTTTTTCTCATGGCCATTCAAGCATTCGGGAGAACCTCGACTACATTCAAGACGCAGGCTTCACAGCGAGTATGTTCCCAGCATACACGCCTCTGTCCCGGCGATCACTGACCGCCTCCTCCTAGTCTGGATTTCCCCTGTGAACCAGAATTATGATGGACCAGCCACCGACTATGGCGACCCGTACCATGGCTACTGGATGAAGGATGTCACAAAGCTTAACGACCGCTTTGGCGACGAGAACGACCTCCACGCCCTTGTCGAAGAGGTACACAAGCGCAAGATGTACATCATGGTCGACATCGTTGTCAACAACGTCATGGCGACCTCCACCAACCCGGACTACTCTGACTACCTCTTCAAAGACGCTGCATACTATCATCCATACTGCGGCATTGAGTGGGGCAACACTCAGTCGGAGCAAAACTGTTGGATGGGCGACAGCAAGGTGCCTCTACCTGACGTGGACACAAGCAATCCCGACGTCGTTTCGGTCTATACCCGTTGGATCAAAGATTTTGTCGCTACCTACAGCATCGATGGCCTTCGTATCGACGCAGCAAAGCACGTGAACAAAGACTTTTGGCCCCAGTTCTGCGGTGCGGCAGGAGTATTCTGCATTGGCGAAGTTTTCGGCGACGCTGCTGTCGAGCCTGTGGCACAATGGCAGGGAGCCGATGCTTTGGACTCTGTCTTGAATTTCCCAATGTACAGCGCACTTGTTAGCGCCTTCCAAATCCCGGGACCAAACAACGTCAGCATGATCTCCAGCGTGCTCGAGGAAAGCAAGGCCAAGTTCACGGATCTCACTGTCCTCGGAAACTTCTTGGAGAATCAGGATCTTCCGCGCTGGAGCAACCTCTCTGTCGACCCTCAGGCGATGTACAACGCCATGACTTGGACATTTATGTCGGACGGCATTCCCATCGTTTACGCTGGTCAAGAACAATACTTCCATGGTGCAGGCGACCCATACAACCGTGAACCTCTCTGGCCGTCGAATTATGCCAACACGACAGCACGCCAACTCATCAGTGAGCTCAACGTCGTCCGCAACTTCTTGGTATCGAATGACTCGGACGTCGATTGGGTCACGGCACCAACCGTGATCAAGACTGAGTCGGACGTTGGTATCGCGTTCGAGAAGGGACCTGTCATCACTGTACTCACTACCATCGGAAGCCCAGGGCGCAATGCTACAAACATCGTTGTGCAGACGGACTACCCGTCAGAGACGTTGTTTTTCGAGGTCACTTCTGGCGGATTTGGAGACGGACGCTGCATTCAATGGGTCGTTGGTTCCGAAGGGCACCTGGAGGTCGAATATACCAAGGGCGGTCGGCCAAGAGTGTTCGTGCTTGGAACTGTGCTGGAGAACTCGCACATCTGCCATGAGGAGGTATCGTGGGCTATTGTACACGAGGGGTTGAAGAGTGCGGCGGCGCCAATTCAGGCGTCGTTGGTCGCTGGTGCCGTTGGTTTGTTTGCGGCGTGGATGTCGATACAGTACTAATAGTAATACCCCTTGTGTCCCCGCTTTGCCATGTACTAGTATTGGATTGTGCCTACACTTACTATATGGGTATGGGGTTCGTTCATTGTTGTCATTTCTTTGTACAATATTCTTTCTAATCAACAACAATGGTGCGGACGAGAAGTGTTTGGGATTGAAGGGATGTGCGCACTATGTGCGCGCCAAGCTCGGCGTGCTTCCCGCTGAAGTGTGCAACGGAGCGGAGAGTTTGACTAGTGTCAATCAAATCCTGCTGTCTATCAATTATTGCAATGGCTTGCAATGCAGCTTTCGCGAACTGTGAATGCTTGCCTAGTTATGGTAGATACTTGGCGCCAGACCATCCTTAGCCTTGTCGTGTGGCCGGGGTGCAGAAGATGGTTTGGTTATACGTACCCATGCCTCTTTCCTTTTGAGTGCGCGCAAGGCGCATGCCATGGCACATGCTGGCTGCAGCTGGTCCCTGGGTTGGTTACTATTGGATCCGAAAATTTGACTTTGGTCAAACGAGTAAAATATGGATTAACATCAACCATGGACACATTGGGAATTGAACCCAACACCTCCCGCATGCTAAGCGGGCGTGATAAACCAACTACACCATGTGCCCTGGTGCTTTGGTGGCGCAGACAGTATCTGAGGCCTGCATAGTGTGTCCCGAGCTTCAAAGCTCATTGAGACGCTTCGGAGCTTTTCCGCCTTAATTGGATACACAGGTGCACGAATTATAAGGCTATGCAGTATGCTCCTGGTTTTGGAGGGTCAGATTCATAACGCAAGATTAAGTTCCTAACCTGAGGCATTGTACAATCTACAACAAGAAATCACAACAGGGCCATTCACGAGCATCAGAGCTTCCTGGTGTTGTCGTGGAATTATTGTTTGGACCTGTACTAGCACAATGCATCGGCAGCGAGATATGGCTCATAGTCCAAAAGACTGAAGTAAATGGCACGAGAGAGCATGTACACTCCTCTGGAACGCGTTCTTGAGTTAAGCTTTTGGCTTCTCCTCTTTGTCAGGACTTCAGGCCCAGTGGCACATTGCGATCGAGTCCAACAACGCGCTTCGGAAGTTGCCGAACACCTTTCAATGTTCGAATCTATCAAGACTTTATGAATCCAGCCGAACGTAGGATGCATGTTAACCCGTGTCTGTATTTACATCAAGTGATACATAATCTGATACATTGAATCAGTCGCTTAAACCTCCGCGCGCACCATCCTCCAGACCACGTCTGCAACAGCATTCCCATCCGTCTTGTCCTCCAACCTTCTACGAACGTCTTCATACAGCTCCTTGCTAATCACACCATTCTCTGCGCGCGCCTCTGCAATGAGGCCAACGACACTCGGCGTGAACTCAGGATGTCCCTGGAGCGTCAGCAGCCTGAGAGTCTTGCTGCCCCCTTCCCGTAATACAAATCCCTGCACCTCGCTGATATCGTTTTCTGCAATGAGTTCTGTCCCACTTGGAAGCTCTAGGACATGATCCCTGTGCATCTGGTTGATGCTCATCACCACCTCGCTCGCCTCTTTACGCGACGCGCTGGGAATGCCACCTGCGTCTCCGCCGCCTTCTCCTGCCCTGGCATCGCTGGCAACGGCGGTGCTACCTTGCCCAGCGGCCTGGACGAGATCGGGAAAGACTTCGCGTCCGACCTGGGTGAGTCGGATAGGCGTTGGCCCGATTTCCCAGCCTTTAGGGTTGACGCCGACGGTGCAGCCAAGGGCGCGCGCGATGATTTGGTGGCCGAAGCATATACCGACGACTTTAGGGAGGCCTAGGAGTTGTGTTAGTTGCTGAGGCTGGGATGTGATATGACATGCCTTCTTTCTTCGACAAGACGGTGGACATGTACTTGACGAGCGGTGTGATCCAAGGGTCCGCTGTCTCATTGTACGCAGATGCTTTGGAGCCGGAGAGCATTAGGATGTCGTATGCTGCTAACGGGCGTTCGCTGTCGATTGTGCAGTCGGATGGAGCCTCTACAGGGTTGTGTTAGCATTGGACGGACAACATCGAAGGTTCGAAGTCGAAGACAGAAATGCTGGAAGAGCACAAGCGAATCATGGATGAGGTGAATGAGTCAACGTACCTACGCCGTCAGGCAAGGCTGGATATATTCTCTTGTTCACAACATCAAATCCATCCAGCTCAAAGCCATCTGCAGGAGGAGCTAGAGACGAATTGGCGAGGAGACGCGTGAAGATTGCAGTATAGTCTCCCGAGGTGGCAAGAACATTGGGTAATGGGGTATCGCATACAAGAAGAGCAATGCGGGGCTTGGTAGACATGATTGGTTCAGCTCGGATTATAGTGCAGTCTAGTTTGAAGGTCTATAGATCAGTCGCGGTGTGATGAACGTCCAGATGAGATGGTGGTAAGATCTGGGTAAGATAGAGAACGGAAATCAAGGCGGGACTATACTGCTATCTCGCCGCCGGCACGATCACGGGCGTCCAACATGTACAGCCACAGTGCGCGTACTCGAACAACCTTGCTTTCGACGATCGCGTCAAGATTAGCGACGACACCGCCGTGGGCGCTACCGACAACGACGACGAGCAGCCAACAAACTCGGACACGCGGCAGGACGATCGTTTACGTACATATTAAAAGAGATTCGCCGGTCCGCGCACTTAGTCCGGGTGCGTTTCTTCATTTCCTGCTTTCTTGTTAACCATCTCACTCCCTCATGCCACTGGAAATGTTCAATTTATTCACGTCCCCACGTAGCTCACAAAATATGCAATCCGCTGAATCGCCGCAAGATTCGCCTCCACCACCGTTCTCTCCATTCGCATTCCCGCCCCCACACTCATCGCACATTCCCGGAGAACATGGCACGCCACCTGCTTTTGCAGTCCCACTCCGAAGCCCTGCAGAATCACGACAAAGCGTACGCGACTCCGGCTATCTGTCGCCGCTCAGCCAGACAGTCGTCGCTCACGAGAATAACGATCCGCCACCATTCCCACCTCCACATTCAGCCCACATTCCTGGAGAGCACGGCACACCACCTGCATTTGCCATACCACTTCGCAGACAGCCGGAACAACGTCAAAGTATGCGCAACTCAGGCTATTTATCACCACTTGGCAGCCATACAGTGGTAGGCGCACCACAGCCTGAAGATAGGCCGGGTCCGCCGCTTGAGGACCGATTGGAAAATCCTGCCTACACTTCGGCTCCGTACAATCCACCACCAGAGGGACTTGGGGAGGGCTATGGATATGGCTTAGGACACCAGGCGCCAGGATTCCCACAACCATCGCTCGAGGTGTTCGGCATACCAGTGACAGATCCGTACGGCGCAGAGTCTCCATCGTACGAAAAGCCACCTGTTGCATCTTCAAGCAAGTCTAGGCATGGGTCGACGTCCAAGAGCGTCAAGTCCACCTCCAAACGGCATTCTACTCGAACAGGACCAACACCTCCACCGAAAGAGGTGGTGTCTTCCTTTGTGGAGGCGTCCTTTTCATCGGAGACTTCCTCTCGTCAGACTCCAGCCACACCGGCAGCGCCAGCACCAAAGCCGGCCAAGCACGTGCCCCGCAAGTACCGTGCAGCGCTGGAAGCGGAATACGGTTCTCTACCTGCGGCGTCTCTTCTCACATTACTCATATCCTCATCTTATGAATGCTCAAGGCTACGGAAAGCACTCAGTCTGGCGCTGGAACGTCTGCGGGAAGAGGGCGAACGCACTGAGCGGGCGTATGGCTTTGCAGAGGAGCTTGTCGGTCGAATCACCAAGCTACACTCGCAAAAGGTTGAGATGAGGCAGGCGCTGGGAGATGCCCGCGAGACCATCGAGAGATGGCGTGTCGAGTATGACCATGTCAAAGGCCGTGTTGAAGAAGGCGAGACCCTGATGAGCAGGGTCAAAGAAGAGCTAGGTGAGACGCGCAGAAAGGAGAGAGAAGCTAGGAAGGAGGCCTGGAGGGCAGAACGGGACAGAGTACAAGTCGAAGCTGTCGAGCAAGGCCGCAGGAAGGGCATGGCGGATGGGTACAAGCGTGCTTTAGCAGAAGCTAGGCCGCAAGAACTCATCTATACGGAGGAGCTCGCCGATGAGCTTCCGGAAATACCTTCTGTATCAGGGAGCAACGAATCAGACGAGGAGGATGACGAGGTTCAGACGCCTGTAGAGAGACAACCCAGCCATTCACCTCCACCCATTGTTGGTATAGCGACTTCAACTAATTCCCCTCCTGCCCGGCCATCACTCCCACCGCCCAGTCCTCAAATGCTACCACCTCCCAGTCCGCAGGTGGAAACATGGACAACAGAAGTGCCACAAGCAGACGGACGATACTCACGGGCCAATTCAGCTCATGGACAGGGCTTTGCTACGCCGCCAGACCACCTCATCCCGCATGTAGGTCCTGATGGCAAGATCATTCCTATGCCGCCTGCACATGAATTCGACACCTCAATGCGGGCGGCGAGTCCGAATCGAGCGAGCAATCAGGTATGCAACTCCTTCCCTTCTTTTGAATCGAGCTCATTGGTGCGCAGAATCTTCCCGACGATGAGCCACCACGACCCAGCCGCGGTCGCTACGGCGGCATTGCTGCTTCGACAGGCTCGCATGCTCGCATGACACGACCTCCAGGGCGTGCGGGGTCGGATTCAACGACGATGAGCAATATGCCGATGGTTGCGCCGCTCGGCCGGACTGACGAGTGGGAGGATTTGGGTGGGAACAGGCATAGGACGTCTACGTATGCCCCGGCTGGACGCCCC
Source organism: Cylindrobasidium torrendii FP15055 ss-10 (assembly GCA_000934385.1). NCBI lineage: Eukaryota > Fungi > Basidiomycota > Agaricomycetes > Agaricales > Physalacriaceae > Cylindrobasidium > Cylindrobasidium torrendii. Next base: position 69,100 of record KN880512.1, on the reverse strand, counting down.
GTGTCGACACACTCGCGTCAGAGTCGCTGGGAAAGACCGGTGTCGTATGTGCCGTCGTTCCGCAACCCAGATATTACGCCGTTCGATCCTGGGGTGACGCCGAGCATTAGTGCGTTCCAATTGCCTGGGTGAGTTTTTTTTCTTTCTTGCTCAAGTCGCTGTGGTTGGGGCTCATGAGTGTTACAGAGTAGCGCAGTCGGGTGCGTCTGTACGGACGGCGCGGACAGGAAAGAGCAGGAGTAGGTTGAGCGTGGCCAATCCTGATCCAGAGCCAGAGCAGTCAATGTATGAAGGGTATGGTGGAGGACGTGCAGCGTCAGATGCACGAAGCACCTTCAGTGCCCATGTCCCTGTATCGACAAAACCCCCGGCGAATTACGGAGGCGGTAGCGGATCGCATCATGGCGGTCCAAGTCGACAACCCTCTACAAACTATGGCGGCGGCGGCGGCGGTGGTAGCGCATACGGGGGACGTCCAAAGAGCACGTATAGCGCTGCGCCCAGCCAAGGTAATCCACCCTTCTAGTTCGCTCATGTCCACTCAAATCTACATTTCCAGCTGGGACGCAGTACAGCTTAAATATGGCTGGGATGGGCCGGCCACCTCGAGGACCAAGTCCTGGTGCGTCGTAGCGCCATGGGCAAGAAGAATGCCGAGCTGATATGCCTTGTGCAGAGCCACCCTCTCCGACGCCGTCTGGGGGGCATACGCTGCATCGCAAGCCGAGCGCACTGAGCCAGCGGACGGAGGGGCGGTATGAGCGCTATGTGAATGACCCTGAGGATGACCCCGCGATGTGGGGCGCAGCGGCCAGTGCGGGTGGCAGATGAGCTTGCATAGGTAATAACGATAATTCACGAAGGATTTACGATACGATACGCTTGGTATATAAAGGCGGTCATGTAAGTGTGATCTCGATCTTGTATGTAGTTCTGTAGTAGATATGTGGGCAATGGACCGTGTGCATGAGTGGACCTCCAGTTAGAGCATCGATAGGAAATGTAGCTCGCTTGAAATCGTTGGAATACTACGCTCAAGAAACAAAGTGGAAGTGGTTGTACCTAGCTTCCTTGAGCTTTCCCACGCGGGTTCAACAGTTCGTGGTTTGTTGGCAGTTCCCGGTGATTTCCACGCCACAAGGCTCGCGTGGAACCTCGATCACAGTATATAATCCTCGATCTCACGCTTTTTTCTTCCATCTTTCCGTGACAATGGACATCCAACACTTTGTCTTTCTTCTCTGCTTTTCTACTGTGTGAACTTTACCGCTCCTCTCACTTTGGCCGCCTTGCGCATAATATTTCCTCCGCGAGTCGGTCCATTCTTGGGAGCCAGAAAAAACTTCTCGGCGTTGGATCCATCTTGTCTGGGGCTTTCAAGTGGCGGGGACTCCTGCTGCTTGGGAGTCTTGGGCATCCCGGCATCACTTTGATACTGGTTGGGTTGGCGTCGTACAGATTTTCCGTACGCGTAGTGTATTCCGTAGGTGTGTCCCACGCCCTAACGCTTCTCCATGTAGCTAACATTTTGGCAGATTACCCTGAAAATACAACATTCCTCTTTTCTTCCAGTCATCTGTTTATCATCCACCATTTATCTTCTCTTATACGTGTGAACGCTTTCGACACTCTGGACGGCGCAGTCATCCCACACGCCAGTTCTCATTTTACGTCAGCAATATTCGATATCCCGACCTGTTGTTATTCCCTCCTCTATCTCCTTCGCCGGAGAGATCTTTTCTGATCAAATCGGAGCAGGGGAAGATGGGCTGGGGACATCTCTTTGTTTATTCCTCATAGCTTTATGATACAGTAAATTTATCGTGTGTCTAATGCAAGCTTTAATCATTTTCAAACACGCGCTCTCACTGCCAGATTCTGAACTGTTCAATATGGGTATTTGGCAGATGCGATAGGCTTGATATACAGTACTGTTATCCAGCTGTTATCACTGTACGCAAGACGTCTGGCGCCTGTGAGCACTGAGGACCAACGCGTGGCACCATGACGGCTGCAGCCCCGTCAATTATCTCGCTTCTCGATAAGGGTACATACACATAACGCCGAAAGCCGAAGGGGAGCCAAAACACTTCAAAAAGAAAAAGAACATGTGAACGATGTCTGGACACATTGGGAATTGAACCCAACACCTCCCGCATGCTAAGCGGGCGTGATAAACCAACTACACCATGCGCCCGGTGTCATGTGATCACGCGTTGATCGCCATAGCCTGCGACTTTCTCTCTGAGTCTCAGCACGCAAGAGATTGACTTGAACTTCATTTTTTGCTCTCTTCCTACCTCAATTGCATTCATGTCTGAAATCGGAGAGTAAATTGATGTTATCTCGGTTATCGTGTCGGCTATCCGGCGGTTCTATTCACTGCCAATTCTCCCGTCGGGCTTTCCGATGTGACTGACCAGGTTACTATGCACGCAAGTTCTGTGCCGGATGATGGCATTATTGCCAGACACCAGTAGTATATAAAGCCGTTCGCCTCAGCGGTACTCTATCTATGCGACCACTTGCTTTACTATCGTCGTCTTCATTACGCCGCATCTCTCGCCGAGGTCTTTCTTCAACCACCATGTCTTCTTTGTCCTACACTCTTAACGACGGTAATACCATTCCCTGGTTGGGATTTGGTACGGGCACAGCGCTTTACGGCAAGGACGCTTCGTCGCAAGTAAAGGCCGCCATCGACCACGGTATCACGCATCTCGACGGCGCACAAGTCTACCAGAACGAGAAGGCGCTTGGTGAGGGAATCAAAGGTACTGTATTCTGTCTCTATAGGAGTCTTTCAACCGTCTGAACTCTTGGAGCATCTGGGAAACCTCGTGAATCGCTGTTTGTCACGACAAAGTTCGGACCGAACACGAAAGGTCCAACGCCTGTCATTCGGGATACACTCGTCGAGTCTCTTTCCAAGCTTGGTTTGGACTATGTCGACCTTTTCCTCATCCATCAGCCGTATCCCTTGAACGAGCGGGGCGAGCTAAAGAAGACATGGCAGGAACTGGAGGCTATCCAGAAAGAGGGTCTGGCGAAGAGCATTGGTGTGTCCAACTATCGTGTTGTCGACCTCAAGGAACTTTTGGAAGGCGCCACTGTCGTCCCTGCTGTCAACCAGGTAATCCTCTCTTCATTCCCAAGACATGAACTCCATTTGTTGACACGGAGACACAGATAGAATTCCACCCATATGTCTTCGACACTGCGGAGGAGATCTACGAGTTTTCAAAGTCGAAAGGCATCCGCATCGCGTCGTATGCCGGCCTTGCACCAATCACACACGTGAAGGGTGGTCCCGTCGACGCGCCCGTCAATGCCGCCGCCGAACGCCTGTCCAAGGAGACGGGCAAGACGGTCGAACCTGCACATGTTTTGACGAAATGGCTTCTACAGAAAGGCATCATCGTAGTCACGTATGTCTGTTCCCAATCATCATTGTGTTCTGCACAGGCTGGAAATACCTGATCTAACGACGCAATTAGCACGACATCGAAGCCTGAGCGTATAACCGCAACACTCAATGTTCCCAACCTGCCAGATCTCACGGCTGAAGAGCTGAAGGCAATTGATGTCGAAGGAGCAAAGCTGCATAGGCGAATTTACATGCGCCATGTCTTTGGAGAGGCGAAGGCGAATGTTTGAATAGAAGATGCCATGTATTATTTTCCAAACAAGAGGAATTTGTGAAATACTTAGGGAAACTTAATCAGTAACCTTTCGAGCTGCTGGTCCCCCGACATACCTCGCCTCTCAGGCATGTCGAACTTCAACAATGAGAGGCCGCTCGGCAATCAAATGCGCCACGCCGGCGGCTCGGGCCGCCGCTCCCCCATCTTGGTCGCGTCGCGCGCCCCATCTACAAATTCCTTGGGGTATACAGAAAATGCGAGGGGCGCACGATATCGAGCATAGTCGGGCACGACGCAAATACAATGAGAAAATGTGTGATTACAGGGGAAATCTGCGTATGTGTGTATGGTACGGTACGTCCGGTTGAATAGTGAAATAATGGTATTCGCTGCGCCGGGTGGAGGGACGCAGGTAAGGGTACGCCTCGCGCGCGCACAGAGACGCGTTGGTAATTTTGAGAGTAGATTAATGGTGCGAGGCGTCGTCGTCGAGGCGCTCGAATCGCCAGAGCTGGGTGGACTCGAACTCGCCATCGGCAGACGGTGCGCTGGCAAGCTTGACGGCGACCTCAGGCTTCTGGCGTGTGGGGGACTGCTCGATGCCCCAGTATTGGCCGTCTCCAGGTGCTTTGACCTGGCAAAGCGCGTCTGAGTGACGCGGTCGATCGATGACAATGAGGCAAACGCACCGTGTAGAGGCCATCCCCAATAGAATCGATGTCAAAGGTGACGGGGTTCCCACCGTTGATAATGCATACACCCTGTCCGGGGAGTTCAGAAACGGTTGGAACGGTGGATGGTGCGGTTGCGTACGTTCTCAATGCCAACCTGGCCAAGCGTCAGGCCCATGCATCGCAGCTCATAGCTGCCCTTGTCCTGGACAGTGAGTTCCCACTGGAGAAGGATTAGACCAGCTCCGACCAATGACGTTCCAGATACGCACCTGCTCAAAGACACCCAGGAGCTCGTAGCGGTATGACAGCAGTAGTGGTTGTGCGTGCTGGTGCACGCGAATAGTTGACTGCGAGGCCTCGTTGATGATACGGTAGACGCCAGAGACGAGCTGTAAGAAGCATTAGAAGCTATTGACAGTGTGTACAAGCTAGCATGCCTTGGGGGTGCGGCCGTGGGTGACAGACATGGTTGGCAGGTTGGTAGTAGTGGTAAGAAAGCAAAGGTTTGGTGAGTGCTAATAAATCCGCGCGGCGTCAATTCTTGGGGTCTGCCCAAAACAGTAGCAAGTTCCCACGATCGATCAATAAATTCCCCAAGCGTGTCCGCCTCGGCCCACGGAATTGGCACGCACTTTTGTGTGGGACACAGTACCACATGATTTTACGCTGATTGTACGGACCACGAAGCGGGGCGTAGTCAGGACCCAAAAGGCAGGTAAGACGCCTTAAGCACCACGCACAGTCGGGGTTTAGCACTGGATAAGTATGAATTTCGCTGGTAGGCGATATCTAGACGTCAGCTATGACCGAAAGAGTCATTGAACTTCTATTTGACCGGCACGATATTAATGATTGGCCAATCTTTGGGGTACCAATTGACGCGAGGACAATAAAGCGTGGCTCGGTGGCACAGTCTGAAATGTCGAACACTAAACTGTTGAGGGCACATTTCAGGTGATGCAGGGAGCCTCAAATCTTCGAAACGGTCCATTACGTTCAATAACTCAGAACTTCGATGTTGCGGACATGCAGGAAAGAGAAGTCCCAGATCGGTTTACTATGATGAGACTTGGTACTCGCGAAGTGATTCCATAAGTTCTGCATCTGATCTACCTTTATTCTCTTGAACCACATACTGTAAGCCTGAGTCTGAGGCTGGTCAGACCTCAAGACCCCGGCATCACTATGGTAGCTGTAGTTAAAGGCTCGCGGCCAGCTAACTAAGTAAGGTACATGAAACTAGGCTAGGGTTTAAGCGTGCGTAACATCCACTAGTCCTTCAACAAGTGACAAATCGTGCTCAGCTTGAAAATCATGATAATTGAACGAAGCGAAAGAAGTTGTCTGTAAGAAATGAGCCACAATTTCTCTCAAGCTTAAGGATTCTCTGGGACGAATCACGGCTCCGGCCCGGTGGCGCCGCATTGACAGTCCGTTCAAATGACACTGCATGCAAGGCTTACTTAGCCCCTTCATCAATGCTTCAGTCATCCCCTCCTATAATATGGGAGCCCTACCGCGCAGCACCCGACATGGCTAGCCATTCGCAAGGGGGTTGGTGCGGTCCTCTTGAGATCCTGTCCGAACTGCAGAATCTGAGTTGATGCTGAGATTGCGAACTCACGTGCGATTTTCCCGTTCATGAACAGCGTGCGTGAGTCCCTTCCTAGACTCCGATGAGATACAAATGGACACACACGTTCATGATTTTTCTAGTCCGCCTCTGGCCAGATGTGCAAGATCTCTGGAATCTGGAATTCTTTTGCAAGATGTGCGGGTCCAATGCGGGTCACACAACTTCGGGCCGACGATCACAACAGATTGGATGACAAACAGTCCCATTGTTCACCCTTTGCGACGGGTGTGCGGTTCGTCTGCCTTCTGTGAATGACAAGTCTACGTTGTCTCTCTGCATGGATGAGTTCCAGCTGGGCCTTGGAGCATTCCGGGAGTCGGTCTCGCCGTTTCTGTATACCCTTAAGCAAGGCAGTTTGTGCGGTGAGGTCCCTCCTTTCTGAGGGTCAGTCTGGAGTCTCTCCTCGGCAGATGGTACGAGTTTGTACTGACGCCACAATGCTCCCTCAATCTTCCGTGCACTGCTCTGTGAGCCAACCGACTGTTCCCGCCTGAGATCGACTGCGGTCGAGGCCCTTTCGGCTCGAGGCCCGCGAAATGGTCTCGGCCGCTGACTTCAAGCCTATAGGGTCCAGACCCCCGCCACAGTTCGTCAAGAGGTCGTAGAAGAGGTATCTAGAGATGGATCTGAGTGTCTCTGGGAGGGTATAAAGCTCGAGGGAGTACTCTGGCGCGGGCGCAAAAAAACCAGATCGAAATTCAGAAGATGGATGGACCCAGCCAAGGTGAGCGTGCGTTTGAGGTCCGTTGTAATTTCCACGGCCCATCTGGTATAAAATGCGCGACTGAACAGACCCTGGGCTAGCCTTCGACAATAACTACCCACATCACTCTTATCATACTACCGCCACCACGGCGTACCCTCAGGAAACGATTCCGGCGCCCTACTCTTCTTGGACGTCACTGAAGGAGGAGGACCTACTCACGATGGACCATCACGATGAGCCTGTGCCGACAGGGGGCACCAGTGATTTTGTGAAGAAGCTTTACAAGCAAGTGGCCCGAGCCCTTCTAGCCTGACTCAGTGCTAACCTCATTCTAGCATGCTCACAGATCGTCTTTACGACAACGCTGTGGCATGGAGCCCAAGGGGTGATTGCTTCGTTGTGAAAGACCCTCACGAGTTCACAAAATCCATTCTTCCTCGGCTATTCAAGCACGCAAATTTCGCGAGCTTCGTGCGGCAGTTGAACAAGTACGATTTCCATAAGGTGAAGAACACTGAAGAGGAGTACGGGGAACAGGTGCGTTCGATGCCTCGGCGCCCTTTGGGGGGGGCCTTTCTTCTGGCCTAGACTGTATGCTGATTGTATAGCAGGCCTGGGTGTTCCGCCACCCCGACTTCCACGCAAATCAGCGGCATGCGTTGGAGAACATTAAACGCAAGGTTCCGGCGGCGAGGAAGCAAACGACACCACCCATTGAGCGACCACCGGGCGCGACGAGCGCAGCAGCGGCAACCCTCCACAACGAGGTCGAGCGCCTTACACAAGCGCAGGACGAGTTGTCAGCGCACATCCGAAATTTGGAGCGCAACTACCACGACGTCCTTGTGGAGATGGTCGGATTCCAAAGAAACATGGCGCAGCAAGACTCGCTCATGCAAAACCTGATACAATATTTCTTGCAAGTAGAGAACTCGCGCGAGATGTCGGTGCCACCGCCTTCTATACCGCGCGATTGGACAAGTACGATAAATGCAGCGGGAGGAAAGTTTCTCTAGACGGACACAACTGGTAGACTAGCCCCGCAGCGACGACGATACGACCCCCAAGTAATAGCCATAAGCCGTCTTGTTATTTGTAAATGCTCTGAGATTGTAACATTAGTACAGCGCCTCATAGACGCTAGCCTTTTCTATCGGTATTTATAGGTTGGCAGGAGAATGCCACTGTCCGCTTCGAATAATGAAAATGTAGATGGGCATCCCAGGCTTGTATAGCGAGGTTGGCGGTGATTGCCATTTCGAGATTACAACCGGTCCGATGTGCCATGTGGGATGTCATTCTTGGCCAGTGACGGTCACCACACCTACCCTTCTGCCTGTTCGTTGAACGACACGGCGCAATGACGGACTTCACAAATGCAGAATTGGAGCTCGACGCGTTCTACCACTTCTTCGAAACATTCACGCTGACGCGGCCAGTCACAAGCGTCGCTGACCTCTCTGATGGATCCCCACTTTTCGAGATATTATCTCATGTGTGAGCGCGTTTGTATGCTCATAATTTTGAAGTTTCAACGCGATTTCAGTGACGAGGAGTATTTTCGACATTCCAAGCCCACGCTGGAGCCGTCGGACAACTGGGTTCTCCGCTTTGGCTCATTGAAGCGCCTCTACCGCCTCATGACCCAGTACTTCTCGGACATCCTACAGAAAGCCACGAATTCGCTCGAAGTCCCCAATCTCTCTGCCATGGCGAAGGACTCGGACATTCAAGCCATTCTCATAATGTGCCGGTTGACAATCGCAATTGGTGTGCAATGCGAGCGTAACCATGAATTTGTCGGGAAGATACAGGGATTGAGCGAGAGGGATCAGCATAATCTCATGCGTGCGATTGAGCAGGTGCGTCTACAGTGCATTTCTCAACGCGTTACTAACGGACTAGCAGGTCATGTCAAGAATAGTTGCATCTAGTTTCGAGCCATCAGAGGCTAGCGTAGCCGAGTGCGTTGCCAGCCAATGCACAACCCCAGCATATCACTGAACTCGAGCGCAGAGATGACAATTACTACCGCCTCCAGTTTGAACGCAGCCAACTGTTGTCTGAAAAGGAGGATGCGACTGGCAAATACGAAACCCTCAAGGAGGAAAACACAAGATTGCAGAACGCTCTCGATGAACTCAAGCAAGAGATGCAAGACAAAGTGCGCGAGGTGCACCACGAGTATGCATCCCAGCAGTCGGAAAGCGAGGGCCGCATGGAGACCGCGCTCAAAGGCGAAATTGACCGATTACGGGCTGAAGTGTGCGTGGTCGTCCCTGCAACTATTCCGACCTTTCTAACCGTCATCTAGCTCTAAATACGAAGACGTTATCTCTCACGCCGAGGTCGAGATCGAGAAACTGAATTCCACAGTGGCCCAGTTGACGGAGAAGCTCGACGAGAGCCAGTCCAAGGCTGAGCTTGCGGACAAGCTCAAGGACCAGCTTGACGAGTCAGTGTCGTATGAACGCCGACCAAACCTATTCTGATGATGTTCAAGATACCGACATGCCGCCGACCGTTTGCAAAAGACAGAGAATGTCATGGAGAAGTACAAGAAGAAGCTGCAGGAGGGGTCTGAGCTGCGCCAACAGCTGAAGGTATGTCACTTCTGTTCTCGAACTCATCTCTCTCTGAACGTCTCCAGTCTCTTGAACGCCAAAACGCCGACCTTGTTGACAAGAACGCGTCGCTGGAGGAAGAATACCGTAAGGTGGCTGCCTTCAAGCCGTTGATGGAGTCGTACAAGACACAAGTGGCAGAGCTTGAGAGTAAGTTATCTCAGAGGCAACAACAGATTGATACTGTCAAGTTCGACCTGGAGCAAGCTCAGACGAAGGCCCGAATCCAAGCTGCCGAGCGTGAAAAGGATCAGGAAACACTGGATCTTTACCAAGAGCGGGTACGCGAGCTCGAGTTGTCTTCACACCGGCCAGTACGCTCGGAGCGCCCTGCTCGCCAGGATACGTCCGAGGAATTGCCTGAGCCAGAGGCATTGAGTACTTCTATCGAGGAGGATGCGGAAGCAGAGGGCGAGACGCCTGTCCTTGGTCTGGGAGGCGAGTTGGACGACGCCATCACTGGAACGACGATGACAGATCTCAAGTTGCAAGTCAGGCGACTGAAGCGCGAGCTGGAGGCAGTCAAGAAGAACGAGACGGATGCAAGTCAACTTCTGGTTATGGAGAACTTGTTAGAGGATGCTACGAGGATGAAGACACGTTATGAGAATGATTATCTGACGGCGCATCGGGAGAAGCTGGTTCTTCAGAGGGACTTGGAGGAGATCCGCAGTGGCAAGTCAATGGGTGACGGGTATGTCGTCTTGCGTCTTCATTTGCCCTTGTGTTAAGTCTTTGTGCAGAGCGGAAGCGGCTATTGCATTAAGGCAACGTCTCAATGAGACTGTCGAGAAGCTCGACGAGGTTCAGAAGAACTACGCCGAGCTGTCAGTCAAATACGACACACAGGCCAAGGAGTTGACTATTGCCAAGTCAGACTGTATGTATTCGTTTATTTCTGATCGCTCCGTCTGACCCCACGCAGTGACACTGGTCAACAAAGATCAGTTGGATATTCTCAGTACATTGCGCGAGTCGGTCAACGAGGACAAGGCCGGGCTTGAGACGGATATCGAGCGCTTAACCGCCCAGAACAAGGAGCTGCACGACAAGAATAGGATGCAACTCGAGCAGGTCAATGCCCTGTTACTAGAGAAGATCAATCTCCAGAGCGAGGGCATCGGTCAGCGCGAAAGGATGCTCCAAAGGGAGCGTGACTTTGGGTAAGTAAGCGCCTCAAAGGTGCTGAACAGTGCTGAGCGTGCATAGTGACCTTCGTGCCTCGCTCAACGGTAAACCCGTTCCGGAGGATGTCAAGGCGCAGATGTTGGCGATGGCTGAGGAGCTGGCGAACTTGCGGGATGCCCACAAGGCCGGGCAAGAGAAACTCCAGAAGGCGAAGCAGTTTATCAAGACGCAAGATAAACTATTCAAGGAGGAGCATGCAGCGAAGGGCCCGATGATGGCAGCAGTACGTCTTACTTGGACATCACCAATGCTTGGGTGCTTACTAGGTGTACAGGGCAATTTCGAAGAGGCGGAGACAAGCTTCCGACAACAGATCAAGCTGCTCGAGGACGAGCTCGCGAGACAGAAGCACCTCGTTAACCAGCTCACGCATAGATACCAGAAGGAGCAGGAAATGATGATGGCCTCGATTCACGCGATGGGGTTGACACAAGCGCGCTCCCATCTGGGCGGACACCCGAGTCGCAAGGAGAGCATTAGCTGGTTGGGGAAGACGCGGGAGCGGGTGAGATGAATTTTTCCCCCAGAAGGTGTATCTTGTTGACGATGTACCGCAGTCTGCACCTAAACTCCAGCGGTAGATTACTCGGCTATATGTTTGTCTCGACGGAGGGCGCTGGCTGGCTCCGCGGGAGTGCGAGTAAACCGAATCTAGGGCGTGTAGCAGAGGTTGAGCCGTGTTTGAGGCTTAGGTAAACGGATGGAATTGCATAGACACAGGATGTTTCTAATACTACTCATATGCATGGTCTGGGAGTTCTGAATGAAACTATGGGATGAGTGCCGAGTTCTAAACGCTGAGCCTCGTCCCAGTGAGAAGCTTGTAGTCTTGATTAGGTTCAGTACTTCAGTGTACATGCATGCATAACCAAGAAATTCGTGCCGTCGACGTGTCGACTGATATCTATCTCGTATTTTTCATGAGAAAAGCTGTTTCCAAATCCCTAGAGGTACAAGTATAGAACTTCTGTCCATCCACGGGCCATGCCAAAACGATACTGGAGATGGGTGTGGACCAATCATCTGGAGCCCTTCGTTCTCCCAATCAGAGAAGCCTTGTACTATCACTTTGCCCTCTTCATGGAAAACCGACGCTGCTACTAGTTGGGCTACTCCCGTGTCCATCGTACGGGATTTACGCAGACGAGAGCGCAGCATCTCTGCGATGAGCTCGTAAATTGTCGGGTTTCCTGCTCGAATGATAAACATAACCGCCTGAAGCTTCCCGAGGACACTGCTGGTCGAAGATGTGTGCGTCAGAAATTTGAAGAGCATCTCGTATGTCGCGTAGGTGGCTTCTTCGCTGCTGTCGACAAGCAACCCGAATGCGACGAGGGAGCGCGAGAGCGGAGACAAAACGTCTTGGATGAATCGTGGTTCGTGCACTATAGTTGGCTCCTGAATCACTATCCCATTGAGTTCGCACTTTGAACGACGCAAGAAGGCAGCAAGCTCAGCCGTATCGACGTTGCGCCCATTGAATACGGGGTAGAGCTCCAGGAATCGCAGCGCGGGAAGGTTGAGGCTACGGACGAGTCCATAACTGTCGGTGAGGGCGTACAACATCTGGTGAGAAATCCCTGGCGGGTTGACCGCTAGAGGGATGCACGCTTTACGGCGGCACCGCAGTTCAAGCAAGCTTGGGCACTGCCGGAGCTTGGAGAAAGCGTCGGATTCAGTGAAGACAGTGACATGAGTCATTGAAATGCTGAACAAGAATGGGGACCGATCATATTTGAGCGAAATGGCGCCCCTCCGAAGTGATGGGCACTGGGTGGCGAGCCATCGCTCAAGCAGATGTTGCAAATCCTCTGTGCTGTCCGCTACCGCGTGTATTGGTGTCAGATAGAATTCTTCGAGTGAGGGTGCCGGAAACGAGAGAAGGGTAGTGAGGAAAGGAGGGCATTTCCAAGAGCGTTGATGAACATGGAGTCCGAAGGTTTTCCAGCGAGCCGCAGATGAATGCACTAATGCATCTATGAGTGGCCTGGCGTCCTCCAGCGATGTTTCTTCGGTTTCTACCAGCGCAACCCACAATAAATGATCAGCAGAATTTTTCAGGAATCGAAACAGAGCTGGGATGGAAATTTCGCCATCATTGGTCGATACAACAACCCTCGTCCAAAGATCTGCCGTCCCAAAGACGGTGTACCTCCATCTAAGACAAACAGACGCAAGCACCCATCGAATGTTCGTCGGGGAGACGGCCGAGTCGTATTTTGAGAAAGGTAAACAGAGGTCGAATATATCCACCAAGATTTCGATGGGAAGGTGATTTATCGATGCCGACTCGAATTGCTTCTCCCTTTCAACCTGGAGCTCTGCTGCGCGCTGGCGCGTCGAGGTCTTGTGAAGTGATAAGGCATCTCTCGTTGTTACAAAGTATTTCTATCACCTCTATGTTATTGAAATCCATGCATATGCTTTCATAAATATATAGATGAGCTCTAGTGGTTTACTAGCGCATATTCAACTTACCAGATTGCTTGTGTGAGCGCAACTCGCTGAGTTGCACGCAAGACCCCGATCACGATCACGTCTCCACGTGCGAGCATCACGATCGTCAATGTCCTTTATTAGTCGACAGTGGTGCCACTGGCGGTGCCCGTATCGATTTACTTCTAGCGCTTGAGCCCATAGTTTGTCACGTATTTTGCTGATGCGCTTATCACTACGCTCGGTCAGCTCTGCTAAGAGCAGGGTGAGCTCCATCCCGAAGCGCCTGCCACTGTCCGATATCCAACAAGCGGGGAAGTCAAATAGCTGGAATTGAAGGCCAAATCATTATTCAACCCCTTCTTTTTCACCTTTTCCGGCTTGGGTTTTGTTAGTTATCAGCCAGTATGTTCAACGAGTCTCTTTACTTCAATCTGACGTTCCCTATCGTAAGTTATGGTTCAACAGCGAGGTTGAGGTCGGAAAGGCTACCTCACATGTGATAGACCCACTAACAGAGTCATTTTCAATCGAAACCATCAGAATGCTGTATGACAATACGTTGCTGTATGCCGACAGCGTCCCGTAACCGCGTCGATCAATCAAATTGCGAATCGCAGTGAGATGGCAATACAACCCAAAAAGGACGAATCTCAGGGTCCTGGGCCTACATAAGGCCTCTTAGCGCCTGAATGAATATTTCAAACTGATTGTGCCGCCGATATACAGTTTGCTGCACCTCAAGACCGCCGGGACAATTATGCTCGCACGGTCCGACAACGAGATTGTGATCCCTACACAGCATGAAGCTGGAAATGGTGCTATTTTGATGACAGTGATGTTTGGTACGTCTATTTATCTGGACTGCGTCGAAGAGCAACTTCAACATCTTTAAAGCGGTCTATACAGTGGTTTTCATCCAGGCTTTGAAGGCAATACTATGTGGTGGAAGCCTCCAGCGTATGTGCTCGTGAATTTCGGATTTTTCTGCATCTTATGGGCTATATGTCTAGATACACACGGCGTATTCACCGCTCGCAAAGAAGGAGTGCTTCGTGGCATTGGGAAGACACGGATTGCGCTGTTTGTTGCAACGCTGCTCATGTATCTTGTGGCGCTGGCAGCCTTGGTTCTACAATGGCTACTAGCTTCATTTAGGCACAGAGACTACCTCTTCTCTCTCAAGTTATACGATGCCCACGCGATGCTGGCAATTGTAGGAATCCTCCTGGCCGACATTATTCTGGTAAGCATACACCGCAGTGACTGCATCCATCAAATACTCATTTTTCAAAAGGCATGGAGACTATGGTTAATCGTCGGACACAGCCAGTACCAAAGCATGATTGTGCCAGTGGCTGGAATTGTCATTGAACTCGGTGCGCCTACTCGATTGACTGTTCTGAAATTCAATTTTGAATTTCCCAAAGTTACCCTGTCTTTATCTACGCAGCTTGCCTACTACTTCCCCCTCGTGTCCCTCATAACCACTGCTTATTGCTCTTCTGCAATCATCTTCCACGTCTTTCGACAAAACTCCCGCCTCGGATGGCAGGGGGTGAGGTCCATGGGGAAGATTACCCAAGCGATCATCGAGTCTGCACTTTTATACAGCATTGTCCTGTTGGTTCACACCGCTGCTGCATGGACGGGTAATCCAGACATTGCAGCATATACTGTACCACTCGTTACAGTCATTTCGGTGCGTCACGAAATGATATCCAGTATAACGCGTAGTAATCGTTTCAAGGGCATTGCACCTACTTGGATTGTCGTTCGATTTGTCGGTCACGGCAGCGCAGCAGAAGGAGACAGAGGGCACGGTGAGAACTTGATGTTGTCAGAGCTCAGCTCCATAGGTGTAGGCGAGCTCGAGACAGGAGGCATATGATAGACCGTAGAAGAGCCCCGCCTACAAATCCAGCCTTGTTAAGCTACAGTCGATTATGAGCTGGCGGAACATTCAGTTCACACTTTATATATTCATAATAATTTGAATGGCTGAGCCCGATGACATCGTTGGTTCTGCCTGAGCGAAGGTCGTTGCGTCTTCATGGACGTCTCCCACGATTACGGCGACTCTGAGGTGTAGGTAGTGCAAAAACCCAGGACGTTGTAACTCGTTCGATGCGAGTTCCGCGCGAGCCCAAGCGCCCAAGTCCAGGCTTTTGCAGATAGACAACTTGCAGCCTAGACTCGATGGCGTTACATGTGCGTAAATCTGCTTCTGTAGGCCCATCTGTATTTCCCCAGACGGACCCGCGGGGCACCGCTATGAAGGCGTGGGGTAGTCGCGATAGCCCAGAGCCGCGAGGCTGCCGAGGGCGCACCACTACTCGATATCCTTACCCCGACGCGGCTTGGACGGCAGGGTCACTTGAGAGGAGTTCCTGTCAGAAAATCCGCGAATTATAGCCTGGAAATATGTCATAAAATGCCTAAACTGTGGTTTGAGGGCGTATGTAGCCCCAAGGATACGGTAACAAATGCTGGAAGGGGGGCCCAGGCAAGGGGATCGGGAACGGCCGCATTTCGGCACGAAGGTATAACGCGGGGCGTGATCGTGCTTGAGGTCGGGCCATAAATTGATCCTGGGGTTTGACTGATTTCTCTTCGTCTTACCACCACTATCTCCCTTCGCGATGAAGTTGACTCCGACGCTGCGCTCAGCACAAGTGGCCTCCGCGGCGCTGAAGGAGCGCGTCCGCCGTCCGGGGTACCTCTCGAAGCTCAAAACACCCGCAGAACTTGCCCCGTTGTTCAAGGTGCGGACCTCCGTTGCCCCCCAATTAACGACGGAAAACTGACAGCGCACTAGAACGACGACTATGTGAGGATTGCAACAACGCTTTCCCAACATCATATTGATGATGGAATAGATTGGCTGGTCAGGATTCACAGGCGTCGGATACCCCAAAGCAACGCCCACCGCTATTGCCGACCACGTCGAGGCAAACAACTTGCAGGATGACCCGGCAACGAAGAAGAAGTTTAACTTGTTTGTGGGCGCGTCAGTCGGACCAGAGGTTGAGGACCGCTGGGCACGTCTGGACATGTGCGTATATTCGCCTATGTCCCCTACCTCACGCGGATTGACCTCTTGGCAGGATTGCCCGACGCTACCCGCATCAAGTTGGAAAGGAGATTGCCAAGGGCATCAACGCTGGCCGTATCAATTTCGCGGACAAGCACCTATCCAGTGGGTTGATATCTCCGTCTGTGTCCGACGCGACTGACGCGGTGCGGTAGTGTTCCCCCAGGATCTCACCTATGGGTACTACAGCCTCAAGAAGAAACACGGTGACCCCAACAAGCCACTTGACTGGGCAATTGTTGAGGCCACCGCCATCACTGAGGATGGCTGGATCGTTCCCGGCATGTCAGTGGGCGCAACACCTGAGCTGCTGCAATCCGCAGAAAAAATCATCATCGAGGTCAACACACTCCTGCCCAACCTTGAGGGTCTGCATGACATCAACCAGTCATTCCTTCCGCCGCACCGCCAACCCTACGTGCGTGTCGCGTCTTAGATTTACGCGTGCTTGCTGACCGTGTTTACGCAGCTTATCTCCCACCCCTCTGACCGCATCGGTACCACTGCCATCCCCATTGACCCTGAGCGTGTTGTCGCCATCGTCGAGTCTCGTCTGGCGGACAACACTGGTGTGAACGCCCCGGAGACACAATGGAGTCGCGACATTGCCCAGCACCTCATCGAATTCCTTTCCGACGAAGTTTCCGCAGGCCGCATGCCCAAATCACTACTTCCCCTCCAGTCTGGTATTGGCAACGTCGCGAATAGTATCATTGGTGGTCTCGCAAACGGGCCGTTCGACCAGGTGCAAGTGTGGACTGAGGTGCTGCAGGATACATTCATTCAATTCTTCGACTCGGGCAAGCTCGAGTTTGCCACTGCTACCTCGATTCGGTTCAGCCCCGACGGCTTTGAGCACTTGCTGAAGAACTGGGAGACATACAAGAATCGCCTGGTTCTTCGTTCGCAGCAGGTGGCCAACTCTCCTGAGATTATCCGCCGCCTCGGTGTCATTGCCATGAACACTCCGTTAGAAGTTGACATTGTGCGTCAAGTGTTATAAGTTCTGCGTTGAGCACTAACTTGTTTGCAGTACGCCCATGCCAACTCTACAAACGCGCTCGGTTCCCGAATGCTCAATGGCCTTGGTGGCTCTGCCGACTTCTTGCGCAACGCCAAGCTTTCCATCATGCACACACCTTCCAGTCGCCCCTCGAAGACTGACCCCACCGGTATCTCATGCATCGTACCGTTCGCCACCCACATCGACCAGACCGAGCACGACCTCGACGTTGTTGTCACCGAGCAGGGTCTCGCTGACCTCCGTGGTCTCGCGCCTCGCGAGCGTGCGCCTCTGATCATCCAGAAGTGCGCCCACCCCGATTACAGGGATATTCTCATGGAATACTACGACCGGGCTCTGCACGAGTGCTTAGCGCGCGGCGCTGGACACCAGCCGCACATGCTCAGGAATGCGTTCAAGATGCAGACCAACTTGATGGACAACGGTACCATGAAGATCAAGAACTGGGATTGAGCGTTGGGTTGGTAATCTAGTACTTACAGGTAGCGATGATATGGACTTGTGGGAGTAGAGTAGCCAGTGGTTAAACCGTCTACCAAAATGCACAAACTATTTGGAAATCCTTGCTCTTGCGTGCGAAGTATGTATGTACCCTAGGCTAGTAAGGGAAGTCCTTGTAATCTTTAGAAGGATGTTACTTCGCACTGTGTGTCCACGCACGACACTGCTTAGTGCTGTGATGGGTCAAGCTTGACCGTGTTCTTCCTTGTGGTAGACGGAAAACCATGCGGTTAGTTTGTTTCGATAAGCTATGTTATTGCGCCTCGAATCCGTTCCAGCTACAAAATCCAGCGGCGAGTCCGGTGTAGAGGCGGAGCTTGCAAGCCGGTGATATCATGTGGCTGTGTCCAATATGACAAGCGGAGCGCGATCTCCGACATCGCCAAGTTTTCCTTTTTTACTTCCATCTCGACCTCCTTTTTCTCGGTCGTTGACGCGCCAAAATCCCGACTGCCCCGCCAGCCGCGCCGGACGCCTTCCACACTCTTCATCATCGACCCACGTTACGTCCTGGCCCCACTTTTTCTGTAACGTAACGTCATCGCCCTTGATTGACACGCATTTCCTTCTTCTTTCACCTACCACCACAACAATCCACCAGCCCCGCCGAAATGTCGACTATTGTTCCAACGCCCAGCGTACCGCTCATGGATTCCCGCCTTTCGGCTGCTTCGCTCTACGCTGGCAAGGTGCTCTACACGATCCCAGAAGAGGCCACTCGGTGCACGCGATGCCAGTCTGCGCGCATGTCGCGCTTATTGCTTCCCGTCCTTACTCTCTTCCTCGTCCTCGTCGGCCTTGCAACGCTCTCATGCTGCGGATCACATCAATGGAATCATCCTGCAGGGCTACAAGTCGGAGATCACAAGCGTGCGTGCTAAGCCATCACTTTGCCACTCGTCCTGATTCCTTTCATAGTCTATCTCGCTGTTATCCTTGTTGGCGTCGCGGCAACTGGATTGATGGGTCTGTGTCTTGTCAGCAGCGCTCTTGAGCGCAAGCTTTGCTTCGACGCAGAGCAACATCAAGGTACGCTCAATCACATTCACTCCATACGTCCCTCGAATCTTACTCTTTGACAGCATGCTCGGATATGGCTTGCACTCAATGCGCCGCATCTACCCACTCAAGTACAAAATTCTGATTTGCATCTGACTCAAGGACACCTACGGACCTCACGCACAATCTTCAACTACTTTACGCATGCACGCATGCGTGCTTTCTAGACTTTTTACGTTCCCCTGCACGCCAATTTCACGGACACTTACTTTACTATGTGTATTGACACGATGACTTGGACCATTTCATGTATGTAGCTTCTCTTCCCACCACTCGCTTTGCTACTCGTTGTTGCTCTGTAATTCGAAAGACGTGTAGTATTGTGGGGTGTACGCCGTTGTGAACGGTATGTACCACCGGTACTCTGTCACTGAGTACGTTGAGCGCAGCAGCGTGTGTTATTTTTGCCCTTGCTTCGAACTTCCGATAAACGCTTTGTGCACGACCTCTGGGCTAATTTTGGGCAAGGTTCTCTTCTGTTTTAATGCTCTATGCCGTACTTCCCAGCAGCCTGGGAGCCATCGACTCTGTCAAACTCTTGAAGGCGCATAAGTGAGATAGGTGGGTTGATTCACGCCATCGACTTTCCGACTATCGGAGCAGTAAGGCATGGCTTGCCAGTGGGCCTCATAAATGGGGCGCCACTAAATTATCGGGGTATTTGGTGCAGGAAACTAATGGCATCCCTGTACACGACAGCTGTTGAATACAGCATGAAATGGGTCTATACATCCTTGAGGTACTAGTTGCCAATAGGCACAAGGTCAAGAGTCAGTTTTGCATAAATTATTAATATTCGCGCAAAGTGCATAGTATGGCGTCCATCTTAGGCCTCCTGGCGTTCAGGCAGGAAAGTCGCCATTCTGTCAGAGCACTACACTGACTCCGGCATTTGCCGATCCCATTCCCATTGTTCTCGATCGCCAGCTGATCGAGGAAACGACGATAAATTCTGCGAAGGATGTGAAAATCAACGATATCACCAGATAAGCATGAATCCAATATAAAGCAAGTCCAAAGTTGTACATATTAGTCATTGTTGCAGGTAAAGTATCATGGCGTCTGAAGTAACAGATTTACTGTATCTACCTTTCGGCAACCCAGCTCTTGGTGCGCGGCAATGCAGTCACTGTTCGGCGACGTATCTCGACGCCCGGCTCGTCGTGTTCATCCCAGGGCGTACCAACATAGGTGCGCTGTCCAATCGCTGACTTCTCAGTCATCTGAAAAGGCGAAAAGATACACGCGCTGCTCTTGTTCCTCCGAGGGAGAGCCGTCGGTTTGCTCGGGGGGCATTGCCAAAGAATGTTCGTTCGCATCATTTCGAGCTGTCGGGTGAGACGAGGCGACCTGGAAAGAGGAGTAGGGGGGCCGGGAAGACTGCGAGAGGGCCTTATCCCAGCCACGTCGAGAGCGCCAGATGCGGGTTTCGGCGCTATGGCTATCGGTGCGATGGGTTTCATGGGAATTGT
The DNA here is from genome assembly GCA_000934385.1 of Cylindrobasidium torrendii FP15055 ss-10. Classification (NCBI taxonomy): domain Eukaryota; kingdom Fungi; phylum Basidiomycota; class Agaricomycetes; order Agaricales; family Physalacriaceae; genus Cylindrobasidium; species Cylindrobasidium torrendii. Next base: position 49,042 of record KN880512.1, on the reverse strand, counting down.
ATGATGCGTCGCAGGACGACCGACAGGGGTGGAGTTGAAGGACGAATTTGAGCCTCGGGGCTTGTGGACTGGCATGTGGGGTATGCTAGCGTCCCCCGTGCTCTCGATGTCCACTGCCGCCTTGTTGCTCAGACTACCTTTTGGCTGCCGCGATGAATGTCTGGAGTTTCGCGATTGGGTTGACTTTAGGCTCCTGGATGCCTTCCCGATATGGCTGGCATCCCGCACGCTACTTGCTACCACAGTCGCTGCCACAGCTAGTGATGCGCCAGTAAAGCTTGAAGCGAGGGTAGTTGGAGGCTTGTAAGTAGGCCTCGAGCGGCGAGGGACTGAGCTTTGGGGCTTGTCCACAGAGTTGGTGCCAACGGAAGGAAAAGAAGGAAGGCGCGGATAAGGATCTGCCCTCGAGGGTGATGTCTTTTCATCTGACGGGATTGCCAAGTCTCGTCCTTCCTTGTTGATCGAACGAGGAGATACATTGCACTGGATGTCAAAATTCAGTCGATGCAAACAGCCGAAGAGAATGAAGTACCAAAGACAATTCTTCCTCTTTGGCATGCGAAGCATCCGAATCTTCGCCTTCAGAGACAAACATACATGCACCTGGTAATACCATTCGAAAAACTCCTAGCTTTTGGCGCTTACAAGTAACTTACCGTCCCCAACCTGGACCTTGCGCCCGGACTGATTGTCGCCATGATAGATCTCAAGCAAGCCCTTGCCCTCCTTGACAGCAGAAGTGGCTAGCAACATACAGTCGTTATCGTGGACGAGCGCTACCTTTGCGTCTGGATACTAGAAATGTATTGATACTAGTAAATTTGGGTACTATGCTGAGACTCACCGTGCGCAACAAATCCTCTCCAATGAATGCAGCAGGGCTTTTCTAGAAGAAGAATAGTAATAAGGAAATCGGATGCCAACAGACCAATGACACGAACCTGAACGCGATATGAGGGAAAGGAAACGACGTCGACATCGCCTTCGTCCACTGTGCTGTCCGTGGAGGTGCTCTCATCGTCAGCATGTTCTAGATCTTCCCAGCTTTCCCTCGAGCCCCCATCTGACGACTCAAACGAGCGCGGTGAAGACGTACTCGAAGAGAAAGGCCGTCCAGATCCAGGAACCCATGGGCGGTCCGCGCCACCATGAGCATGTACTGTCCTCACTGCCCCAGATATCTTCACAGGCAGCCGTGCCAGAAGCTCGCGTATAGAGATAACAAACCCCCGTGAGAACACGCACTGGTTCATTGTGTCTTCCTCCCCAATCCGTGTCGATGCCCCGAAACTTTGCATCCAGGTGTTACGGAGGCCCACGGCTGTGCTTGCGACGCTGGAAGCAGTGAATGCGAGTGACAGTGCATTCTTTGAGCCAGACCGCGAGACGGACGTCGCACCCCATGAAGAACACTTGTCGGTGCCGGTGACCAGGTAGAGCGTACCATTGAGCGCGCCTCTCTCCAGCTCTATGTTGACGTATTGGTACCAGGAGACGGCGTGCTTGGCGGCGTATTTCTGGTACCGACTGAGACGCAAAGCATCTGTGCGCCGTGCGCCTAGAGGAAGCGCAAGAGCGGCGCTTGCGTCGTGGGCGGTGGTGAATTCAAATGCAACTCCTCCGCCTGCGAGGACGCCTATGATTCTGGAAAGAAAGAAAGATTGAATTAACGAGTGGTTTGGAATCACAAGTGAGATCAGGTGCATACGCAGGATCGAGGTTCATTTCCGCTGATAGCTGGCGAACATTGAAAGTGCTGGCCGCGATGCACGCACTCGGGCGATGATAGTGGTCTTGAACTCGGACGTCCATGGGGTTGCTCTCGCTGAGTGGTGGAAGTGGGACGTACTCGCCTGGTGGGACGCGAGTTGTGCCGTCAGTGTTGAGGTTGATGGGATGGTCGTGTGCATGGTGGACGTTCCAGAGATAGTCGAAGCCACCCTCGTCTGATAGCAAGCCCACGTCGCCGATCCTGATCCCGCTGTCGCGGTAGACGGGCGGGAGGTTCTGTGGTGGTGTCGGGCACCACAGTGGATATCCATGTCCAATAGGGTATAACTGCTCGCGATAGGTGACGCTGTCCATGATCACGCCGTGTCAATGTTACAGTGGGAGGATATCAAGAAGTGCGGTGAGCCCTATATTAGAGCAGTTATATAACCTCACAAAGCCGGCCGTGTTACGACAAGACCATAGGACCTCTGATAAGTGCATCAAGGCAACATTGTTTAAGTCACAAGCGGGGGGCGAGTTGATTATGATACCTGATCCGGAAATGAGAGCAGTGCAGGAGAACATTGAGCACCTCTCACAACTCCCGGAAACGGGTTGAGAGTGAAAACGTTTGCGATGACAAGCGGCCAGACCGTTGGGCTCGGTGTCAGCTGCCTCTTGGATTAGAGGCTTCGAGATGGGAGCCTGTTGGAAATGGGAAGAGCACACAGAGATGAAGTCCCGCGAGCAACGCCGAGCCAGAGGATAGGCGCCATTGTGAGGGGGGCCGGATGGTATCCATAGAGTGCAGGAAATCAAACTCTGTAACCATTTCAACGTCAAGGTCAGGTCAAGGTCAACACAGAATTTCATTGCTAGAAACGTCGCAAAAGCTTATACCTACATAGGTGCGCTAATGCCCTGAATTGGAGGCAATGATTCGCGGGAATAAGTAGACATCGTGTCGGACCGGCAAATCCGATCATTCAATGAATTACCTCATCCCATCAACCTGGGGTCAAGCCCTTTCCCTTTCGAACCGCGATGGCATCCAGTGAGTCTGAAAGTCAAAGTCTGCGCTCCTCCTGCTCATATGGCTTAAGGCATGCACCTAACTCCTCTGGAAGAGCCGCGATCTACGACATTCCAAAATTTCCTGGATGGCGAAGATCCGGCAGCTACAGACCTCTCGAACATTCAGACGTTTGTAGCAGACCTTAGAAAAACTTGCAACAGTCTCGACAACCGCGCGGCCTTTCTGCGTGCGGAGCTGGAAGAGACAGAGAAAGCTCGCGCATCTGTTCGTGCAGTCATCGACGAGCACGTCGCTCTCTGCCGCCCTATCACCCGACTGCCTGCAGAAATCCTTGCTCTAATATTCGGATTTACATCCTCGGGCAAACTCTACTTCTCTCCTCAAGCAGAAACGTTCCCATACGATACTCGGGACCCTCATTCATGGCGCATATTGACCTTGGCGGCAGTTTGTCGCCAGTGGAAGGACGTGCTTGACGAGGCAACCGCTCTTTGGACCAACCTTGACTTGGTTCAGGCTGGCGTTGAGACGAAATACATGCGAAAATGGGAGAACGATGACGAAAACAATGGCTTTCTCAATGCACTTCGTTCTGCGCTCTCCCGGTCGAAGCACGCCCCATTGGACATCGCAATACGTGCATCGTGGTCTAACGGACTGAAGGTCTTGCAGGAGCATACCCATCACATTCAACGTCTCTCCATCCCTTACTACGACGCCAACGTGCCCGTCCCGCTCGAAGGGCTCTCTATGCTTCGGGAACTTGACATCGCTTTCGTGCACTGTCCACCCGAACCATTCCAATTCAGCAGGCCTCCACAGCTGCAAACGCTCATCATCCAGTGCGGCTGGGTTAATATCGCCTTCGGGCCATGGAAAACATCGACACCATCTCTGCGGCTCGACAATCTTACTCGTCTCGAACTCGTGAAATGCACCAACATTTCAGATGGGACTTCTGTCGGCCCGGATGGCGCTCCTTGGCACACACAGTGCCCTGCACTTGTCTACCTGAAGGATCAGAACACCTACAGAGATGCAAAAGCCCCCACCGTCCCCACCACCCTTGAGCACCTGGAATATCTCCAGTGTGCCTCGGTCTACTGTTTCGAAGCTTTGACTTGCCCCGCACTCAAGACCTTATACATCCCAAGCAATTTGGCGATTGAACTAGAGTCTCACGAGGACACAATTCGCCAGTTCGTCCGCCGTTCTGGATGCAGCATCAACCGCGTGGAACTTGAGCTTCGGTACTCGCGCACGCTCGTAAGCGCACTATCCGATGTTTTGAGCAACGCGACAGAACTTCGGCTGCTTCTACAGTTTTACAGTGACGGACATGTCGAATTACTGAAAGCCTTGAACGAGCGGGACGAGACTATCGACGAGTGGAAAACCGCGCCGCGCCTGCGGTCCGTATCGCTGGTGTTTGGGCATCGTTACACGACAGGGTTACTGTCGGCAATGTTCCCAAACCACGCAGGGGTGGCAAGCTTCATTCAACACCGCAGGAAATACGACCCATCGTTCAATGTGGATGTGGAGTATTGGCTGACTAGGCCAATGCAGGGGGCGGAGAAGAATTTGAGATCTACAGCCCATTACCAGATGTTCTCATCGGCAGGTGCCGACGTCCAAGGCAAGTAACTACCATCTCAGTGGACATCAGCAGCTCATAGTCTTTCAGTGAAACCATCTCCTAAGGTTAACGATGAGGGGTATCTTGAATCGCTCATTGACGATATCATCGAGGACACTGATTCCGATGAATGGGGAGACCATGGAGACGACGGCTCCGATGTGGGTGAGGATAGTGATGAAGATGAGGGGCACTAACTGGGCACTAACAATTGTGAAACTTTCTTGATCTCGCGAGTGTTATATGATGGTCACACAGAAGCGGAGATGAGTGCACGTCTAAGTACTAGTATTAACAGTGTTAGTAAATTAAACAATCCTTTTAAGATTACTCCAGCCTCCAGCGACGCCGGACATGAAGATGCCAGCAGTACGCAGCCAGCTTTGAGCATGTTAGAAAAGGCTGTGAAGATGTGCGGATGTCATAATAGTTGACTTAAACAGAGCGCCTGTGAGTGCCGCTGCTACTCCTATGCTCCCAAACACATTGTGTTTCCCCCGGACGACCTCGAGCGAAAGAAAGGGGAATAGCTATAGACGTACCAAGTACACCAGCTGAGTTTCCCACGAACGGCACTTGTCTGATAGCAATTTATTAGCAAACCCACATTGCCGATCCTGATCCCGTTGTTGCGGTGGACGGGCGGGTTCAAACAGGTTGAGAGTGAAAAACATTTGCGATGACAAGAGGCCAGACCGTTGGGCTCGGTGTCACCTGTATGTTTGGTTAGAGTCTTCAAGAGGAAAGTCTGTTGGAAATGGAAAGCGCACACAAAGATGAAGTTCCGAGAGTCACGCCGAGCCAGAGGACAGGTGCCATTGTGAGGGGAGCTGAACGGTATAGAATTCAGGAATTAACTTTTTAACCACTCAACGTCAGCACAGACTTTTATTTCTAGGAACCTTTTATACCTACATAGGTGCTCTGACAATATGGAGGTAGAGTTTCGGAACGTCGAGTCGGACCGGCAAATCCGATCATTCAATGAATTACCTCATCCCATCAACCTGGGGTCAAGCCTTTCGCTTTTGGGCCGCGATGGCGTCCAGTGAGTCTGGAATTCGAAACTTGCACCATGATGCTCATATTGCTCGAGGTATGCACATAACTCCTTTGGAAGAGCCGCGATCTACGACATTTCAAAATTTCCTGGATGGCGAAGTTCCTGCGGCTACAGACCTCTCGAATATTCAGACGTTTGTAGCAGACCTGAGAAAAACTTACAGCAGTCTCGACGACCGCGCGGCCTTTCTGCTTGCGGAGCTAGAAGAGACAGAGAAAGCTCGCGCATCTGTTCGTGCAGTCATCGACGAGCACGTCGCTCTCTACCGCCCTGTCACCAGACTGCCTGCAGAAGTCCTTGCTCTGATATTCGGATACACATTCTCAGGCAAACTCAAGTTCTGTCCTCAGGAAGAAGTATATGTTGTCGATAATTTTGACCCTAATCCATGGCGTATATTGACGTTGGCGGCGGTCTGTCGCCAATGGAGAGATGTTCTTTACGAGGCAGTCACCCTTTGGACCAAGCTCGATCTGGTTCAGGCTGGCATCCCGATGAAACATATGCGCCTACGTGAACTTCGCGACGAAAACAATGGCTACCTCGCTACACTTCGGTCTGCGCTCTCCCGGTCGAAGCACGCCCCATTGGATATCGCAATCCGCGCATCGTGGTCCAACGGACTGAGGGTCTTGCAGAAGCACACCCATCACATTCGACGCCTCTCCCTCCCTTACTACGGGTTTGACACCCCCGTCCCGCTCGAAGGGCTCTCTATGCTCCGGGAACTTGACATCACTTTTGTGCACTGTCCACCCGCACCATTCCAATTCGGCAGACCTCCACAGCTGCAGACGCTCATAATTCAGTGCGGCTATGTTAATATTGCCTTTGGGCCATGGGAAATAGCGACAGCATCCCTGCGGCTCGAAAACCTCACTCGTCTCGAACTCGTGAGCTCCACCTCCATCGCAGATGGGACTGATGTCGGCCCGGATGGCCTTCCTTGGTATACACAGTGCCCTGCACTTGTCTACCTGAAGGATCAGAACTACTACGACAGGGGAAAAGCCCCCACCGTCCCCACCACCCTTGAGCACCTGCAATATCTCGAGTGTGCCTCGGCGTACTGTTTCGAAGCCTTGACCTGCCCCGCACTCAAAACCTTATACATTTCAAGCTACTTGGATCTTGATGACGAATCCGACGAGACCATCATTCGCCAGTTTATCTACCGTTCTGGATGCAGCATCAACCGCGTAGAGCTCGAGCTTGACGGGCACTCTGTCAAGCCCCCTAGCGCACTATCCGATGTTTTGAGCAATGCGACGGAATTTCGGTTGCTTCTACAAGATTTTAGTGGCGAATATATCGAACTCCTGAAGGCCTTGAACGAGCGGGACGAGAACGTCGACGAATGGAAAATTGCACCGCGTCTTCGGGCCGTATCGCTGGTGTTTGGACATCTTTTCACGGTAGAGATGCTGGCGGCAACATCTCTACGCTACACAGCAACGGGAAGCTTCATTCAAAATCGCAAGAAATACGACCCATTTATCAACGTGGATGTGGAGTATTGGGTAGTAACTGATAGGGCGCAAGAGAAGTTGGAATCTTCGGCCCATTACCAGATGTTCGCTTCGGCGGGTGCCAACGTCCAGGGCAAGTAATTGCCTTCTCAGTGGTCGTCAGCAGCTCATAGTCTTTCAGTGAAACCATCTCCCAAGGTCGACGCAGAGGGTCATCTTGAATCGCTTATTGACGAGATCATCGAGGAAACTGATTCTGAGGACTATGGAGACCATGAAGACGGCTCCGACGGATTCAGCGAGAGCGAGGATAGTGATGAGGATGGGGGGCACTTGCATCCGTAACCGTTCTTGATCTTGCGAGTGTTATGATGGTCGCGCGGAAGCGGAGATGAGTGTATGTCTAAGTAGTATTAACAGTGTCAGTAAATTAAACAATCCTTTTGAGATAGCTCCAGCCTCCAGCGACACCGGACATGAAGATGCCAGCAGTCAATGCAGGCTTGACGCCAGCTTTGAGATTGTTAGAAAAGGCTGGCAAGATGTGCAGGCAACATACCAGTTGACTTGAACAGAGCACCTGTGAGCGCTGCTGCTCCCATGCTCCCAAACACATCGTGTTTGCCCCGAACGGCGTCCACGGTCGAGTTGATGCCGTTGTACCCGAGCGCTACGAACAATGAGCGAAAGAAAGGGGAATGGTTACAGACGCACCAAGTACACCAGCTGAGTTGCCCATGAACGTCCCTCGTCGCGTAATGGAGTTGAGTACGCTGTTCAACCGTAACCGGGCGTTGCTGACTGCCAAATGCTTTGACAAGCCCTCGCGTATTCCCCACAAGCCACCGAGTGTCAACCCTGCTCGAGTCAGTTTTGCTTGAAATGAGACCAATGGTATGACACGCACCGCCGACATACATAGTGCCTGTCCCATAGCACAGATCATCGCTCCACCCGCGTGACGGCAGTGCCGAGTCCTCCGGGGTTGAGACAATTTTGTCGTCGTCGAGGAGAAGGTAGTCCAGCTTGTCCCCAATATCGGCCATTGGGTGCAGACGTGTGGGGTCGTACGCGCCCAGCAGCAGGTCATTTGCGCTTATTGGCCCGGCGGAATCATCGGACGGTGCGAACGACGTCGACCCCGAGCTCGCCGCCCCAGTTTTGAGTCCGCCAAAAGGGTTGTACATGGTCGCCCGGAACGAAAGTGTGCTGACGGTATTCAACTCCGGTCCTGGGAGAAAGCCGAAAATTTGGTGATCGTCCCGCCGAGAAGCCGTCAAATTGCGCCACGCAGCGAATCGAGTGTTCTCGTCGGCCTATCTCTTTCCTAGAAGTAAAAAGTAAAACTATAGCATTTTTATTGCACGGTAGACCGGGATAGGACAGAAGAGTCCTTTGATTTCAGATAGGATGGTGCCACTCGAGACACTCCAAGTACTCACAGGATGGCTTTCTTTGTAGACTCCTTCTGCGGACTTGAAGGTTCATTCATTGAACTTTTGCACCATTCCGTGTATCACAGACAAATTTGTTGTGAAATTTACGTCGTGGAGGGAAATCCCATACATAAATAAATGTTCGTAAGATGTCCTACTTAGTAAATCGTGCTATGTAGCTTCAGGCCTCTGGACCATCGTATCCCTCCGCCACAATTCCTCTGAACAGATACATCTGCTCATGCTGGCGAGCAATCTGACCAGGAGTAAACTCTGTGCGGCACTCCTCTGCAACATAGTTCATGTGGTTGTCTTTTCAAAACCGTCAATATCAATGAACGGACCGGCTGAAAAGTACTTACTGATAGGGTCTGATCCTGGGAGATCTGGGCAAGAGTCAACATTGGGGTTTGCACGGCAGATTGGCTCGTCGGTCAGAGCATGAGGCTGCAAGGTGTGGGCCGGGGTGTCGTCGACTTCGTCATTGACAGCATCGCACTCAGATTCTCCCTGGGACAATTGAGCATACTTCGAGACCGCGGGAGGTGTATGAGCTTACCTGGAAGGTATGGTAGAGTCCCGTCCAGTGGCCGACCTCGTGCACCAGAGTTGTCCCTTGAAATTCGACTCCGGACTTGGAGGGACCAAGACCGCCATTGCCCGGAAGAGAAAAGTAGAGAACAAAGACGGAGTCGCCAAGCTCGGGGATTGGGACCGCTTCCTCGTCGGGCATTGTTGAGATACCAAGAACAGAGTCGTTTCCGTTGCTATAAACCGCCGCAACGTGAAGCCACCTGTTGGTTGATACAAGGTCTCAGAATGCCTACAGAAATGTTGGACGGGTAGACGTACGAGGTGGTGTAAATATTGAGGGTGTCCTTTCCTCCAACATGTGTCGGCGCAACGATGGCCTCGTAAGTCGAGTTCTCCAAGACCGAGGTGTTCGCAAAAATCTCGTCGTTCTTGATGTACGATATATTCCCTAGCTCGAAGGAAAAGCCAGTCGGCGCAAAATTGGTGTTCAGGATGTCCATTTGCGCATCAATGGTCTCAGACCTAAGCATAGCAGTGTCAGAGCAACTCATGAAAATCTGCGTCATGAAACATACTCAAGATGTCCACCTCGAACTGTGTCGTTGGTGTGGATAACGTGCCAGTACGTCTGGATCGGGCCGTGGTGGTAGTCGTCGGCATTCCGACGAGCATTGCGCTTCAGCTGCTGGGCTTTAACCGAAGAGAGAACTACGGCGTCGCGGGTGGCAATACTACCACAACTAGAAATGATTGTTAGGCGACATGTTTGACGAAGGTTCGGACCGCTTACCCCCCGATCTCACCCCGATCACCAAGATGCGCAAGCGCCGCAGTGGCACAAGAAAGAATTGAAGAAATAGAAAGAGCAGCCCTCATAGCAAAGAAGTGATAAGTAAAAGTGGATGAACTGCGAGGAAATAAGAAAGTAGCGAAGTCGATGGCGCTGGCGCAGCCTCTTTTATACAGGACTTGTTGGCTTGGCACTAGCAGTGCGGGGGTCGCGGACGATTCCCTGACTCCACCCGGTGCGTATTGCCATCCCGTTCAGCCCGTCGAGTCGGGGTAGCGACATTGGAGTAAACGTAGATCATGAATGGGCCCACACAAGGTGAAGTTCAAACTACAGCATAGTGGAAATCTGTAGACAGTTAAGTGATGCTTGAAGCTCGAAGAGTCAGAGGAATGGTTACGTTCTCGTTGACTTGCCAGTGTCGAAGGAGGCGCGCTGCAGACCGATGGAGGGTTAGACGCACCGAATTTAGTACCAGAGACGCGCAACATAGAGTCACACTGAGCCCGGCTCCGCACAATGAGGTGCCCCCGTTGCAATTTTTTGTTCCCGTGTCGAGCAAGACTGTTTGACTTGAAACCACAGTGTGCCATAGAACAGCCACAGAAGGTGGGGTATGCCAAAAGCTCTTGGGCAATTCTTGGGCATGCAACTTCGGACAAACATTGTATGGCAGTCAACCCAGTCCGATTTTCATGGGTCGCTATACGATGGCAAAGCAAGGCTGGTGATGTCAAAACGCACTGCACAACCACTCTTTTCCTCCAAAAGACAACATGGAGCGAAACGTTTCAAATGTCCATTGCAAGCATAAATAATGAATACATGTAGGGAGCAGTAGGCGTCACTACATTGAGCATCAAGCAATTCGTCGTAGCGTCCATTTGGCAATTAGTAGCCGACATCCTCGGGGCCATTGTATCCCTCCGCCTGAACACCACGGTAGAGATACATCTGCTCATGCTGGCGCGCGATTTGCCCAGGAGAAAACTCGAAGCGACACTTGTCCACAATGTAGTTCATGTAGTTATCTGCAGAGGATCATCGTTAGTCCATGACGATTTCGGCGAAGAAGAGTGACACTCACGAATGGGGTCAAGGCCAGGGATGTCGGGGCATGTGTCGGGCATCACGTCGCACGATATAGACGAGTTCCCAGAATTCAGTTCTCGGATGTAAATGTGCGCAGGGGTGTCATTGACTTGATCGTTCACAGGATCGCATTCTGCTTGCGTAGTCAAGTTCGGCTATGTGGACTGGTCAATAAAAGATAGCTTTGAGTGTGCAATGGGTTTACCTGGAAGGTATGGTACAAGCCAGTCCAGTGTCCGACCTCGTGCACAAGGTTCTTCCCGAGGAAAGTGTAGTCGCTGGAAGCAGGGAGAATGGGAATTTTCGCTCCTGCATTGTTGGGGAGCGACCAGTGGACAACAAAAACCGATGAATTGAGTTCTGGGAAGGGCGCATCGTCGAAGTTGGGGAACGAGGCAACACCAATGGTCGTCTGGTTAGCGGTACCTCCTGTGCTGATGGCTCTGTGAGTGAAGAACCACATCAGTGATTATTTCAACAGTGCAGACCCATATTACGCACGAAGCAGTGAAGATATTGAGCGTTCTGTAGTCCCCGACGCGATTAGGTGCCAGAATGTCGGGGACAGTATTCGCATCGGTGAGATTTAAGAGCTGCCATGCGGGGGCGTTCTGCAGGTAGGACACGTTACGAAGCTCAAACGAAAATCCGCTGGGCCCAAAGTCGGCATTCAATATGTCCATCTGGGCAGAGATGTACTCCGGCCTTGAGACGCACAATGAGCGAGGATATCATGGTGAGAGAGGCAGAACTCACTGGATATAACCACCGTCATCAGTCTCATTGGCGTATAGGACGTGCCAGTATGTCTGGATAGGGCCTTGGTAGATATCTTCCGGGTCTCTGCGGAAATTACGCCGCAATTGTTCGGTGCGAGAACGCGAGAGATCCATTGCCTCTGAGGACACAACCGACCCACATCTGTAGAGTGGCTGTCAGTGCCACAGATAGCAGGATTTCTGGCCTGGTTGTTGCTTACACTGGATCAAACCCAACCGAATCATCGCGTGACGCTAGAGAATGGCCCAACGTCTCCGAAACAATGCTGCCCAAGAGGGCAAGAGAAGAAAAAAGCTTCATGATGGTACAAAGCCCGAACAACGCAAAGAAATTGAAGAAAAGAGGAGGGCGAAGGAGAAGAAGAAATCAAGGCCGTCAAAAAAGGCGTTGTCCGCGAAGTGAAGGAGACGTGGTTGATGAATGTGGCCTTATATACTGATCTCTGACGCCCCGGGTAGAACGCCCAGCCTTAAGCGCTAAGCTCGAGCTTGAGCGACGAACGGGCGATCGCGGCGTTGAGGGCTGCGTCTAGAGAGCGCGCATGGTTGTATCACATCGGGTCATCTGGTAGGACACGTGCGGCAGGCCACTGCCTCTTTTCTCGCGCGGAATATCTTGTCCCCAACTTATCCCTGTAAATTGGCGTATAACAATAGCGAAAATACGAATGCCTGCCAGTGGGGCTCCTCTATATGACTATGCATGTCCCATACCTGTGCAACGAACCAGCGTGTGAGTTGGTAGCTCATCTACCTCAAACTTCGCATCCGTCATTTGCTCGGCCACCCAAATGGCAGTTCTAGCAAGTCGGTAAGCGCGTGGGGAGGGAACGGGCGGTGAGAGCGCACTTTGTATGGAGCTCGAGCGCTCCTTTACCGCACCTCACTTCTGACAAGCCGCTTGCGAGCGCCATGAGAATGATAATCTGGTCTTGCATGTACTGTGGCCCGAGCGTCAGCGTGTGTCCATCCATGGGAATCAGAAACCCACCTCGTCCACACATCCTCCGGATTCCAAGCCCTTCAACAGTTCCTCTGCAGCCTCCTTTCCGACCGCTGCTGGAGATTTGCCCTTGCTCCCCAGTGCGCTCCCTCCGATTGCACCTACACCATTCACCTCCGCCCACAGAACAATTCCAGACCCAGCGCCAGCGGTGTTGTTGTTCTTTTCTCTCGTATTTTGGATGTCGATCGCAAGGGTGTCTCCAAGAGACGCTCGAAGGGCCTCGGCAGCGCTGTCCGCCATGCTCTTTGCCAGGTGTGCTGGGATCCCGGCGACGTGCGCAATTCCCTTCACAGCAACAACGTCCCCACGTTCAGACACATTGCATGCCTTTAACGGTGTCGCGGACGGATGGACTTCAACGAAGACTTCTCCTCCACCTTTGGGGAAGTATCCGCGACGCTTGATTTCCAATGTGGCCTCCAAACCAAAGTGTTTACGAGCGAAAGGGAGAAAGACGTTTTGGGTGTAGTCGATTTGGGGCGCATTGGACGCGTTGGTCCCACCTTTGAGCGTGAGTGTTGATGAGCCCGAGGTCTTCGATAGAAGGAGAAGTGGAAGGGCTATCTGTAGGAGCAGTGTTGTGGACCCAGCAGTGATCGCGTCGCCGGTGAAATGTCCAGGCAGTTGGAGTCGCCCCGGATTGAACTCGATTTCAGAGGATCCATTGGTAGCACCTTTCAGTTCTGCAGACGCAATGCGCGCCGCCAGCTCCAATCCTAAACTGTGTCGTGAGCAAAGGGATTTCCCAAAATGAAGTTGTCACGCACCTGTGCGATGCTGATTTTTGAGTCCTGGTGGGCGTCGGCTTGCGCGTATGTTGTGGATCTTCACCGGCTTTGAGAGCAATGCAGAGTATGCAATGGCGTTCCGTAGGATTTGGCCTCCTCCTTCAAGCACACTCCCGTCAATCAGTATGGGAGTCATGGATGTACGAAGTCAAGTGTGAAGCGCTGAACATTGCACGTTGAGTCATTACTGAGATGTTCGTGCGTTCTTTGGGTGGTATTGATTCAAAAACCGCGTTCAATCGTGAGAGGTCAATCTTGGAGGCGTCTTTTCACTCATGATAGTCGTAAGTAAGTACTTAGGTCGTGGATGCTGCGAAAGGATTGTCTCCGGGCCGATGACCCGGTCAGCGCTAACTGTCGAATTGCTGTCGAACTCGAGTTCTGGTAGAGCTGCCCCACACAGTGGACAATAAACTAAGGTATATTTCCGCAAAGCCATAAATTAAAGCGTACATAAGTCATACAAGCATATCTGGAGTCGTGTCGGTCAATTGTCGTGCAGTTATTACGGGAATGCATCAGCGATGACTGGCCTGGGCAGCCAAGTCTTCATACTTGTGCTCCTTCTCGCGCGCCTCGGCCATGTTCTTGCTCAACTTCTCCTTTCGAATCTCCATTCGCTGCTCCATGCCCATTATCATGAACTTGATTTGGTCAAGTCTGGCTAGCGTCGCGCCCTTGTCCTCTTCCTGTGGTTGGGAGTCTGTGCGTTTGGTAGGAGCAGGTCGCCTCGGGCTTGCGAGAGATATGGTCGACGAGTTGTGTGGCATGTCCAGCGTTTCTGCCCAGTTCTCGCCTGCGAGCTGCGCCAACTTCTGTTCGAGCATCTTCTCGCGCGTCTTGTACCTGTGCAATCGTTTAGGATACGGATGGAACAGGCATAAAGGAAGGAACTGCCATTTAGACAGGAAACAAGACAAAATTGTGACAGTGAAGAGTAGGAAAGCGGAACGCACCGTTCAAGCTCGAGCATACTGCGTTCATTCTCCCGCATCGTGCCCTGCAGCAACAGATCCAAATCCTTGTACTCTTTCTGCAACTCCTGCACTTGATCCAATGGTGGTCTTGAGGCTAATTGTGCTTGTAATTGCTGCACCTGTGTCTTGAGCTACATTACAGGTCTTAGTATCACGGTTGTGCATGAATTCAATGGGCGAACGCACCCTGTCGCATTCCCTATCCTTGTCTAGAAGTTGCTTCCTGAGCACATCTTCGTTTGATTCATTTCCTTCGCGTAGAACGCCCAGATCATCGGATATCAGCGCCAGCGACGGGCGCGCCGCGTGCTGGTTGCGCATGCTCTGTGCTCGCTTCATCGTGGTCGGCACGGGGTGCAGCGAGATTTCAAAGGGTGGGCGGGGGGAGAGTCGAAGTCGAGCCCAATAGCAGTGAAGTGTACGCAGACGGCGCAATGTGTGGGGTAGCGCTGAGCGGGCGACTGTGATAGTGGGAGGCAAGATGAGCACGCCCGATCAAACAACGGTCCCGTGATGCTTGTCGCGCAGCTGACATCGAAGAATACTGGCACCCTTGACTACCTGTTGGTATCAGGGCAATACGACTTGCAAGATGAGCAAAATATTGACTCCTAACCATCATTGTCGGGTTATTTAGGCCTCTCAACGGTTTGTCCATTCGCTCGGGCAACAAGTAGAATCGAGGCCGATGGCCGAACCCGAAATGCATTGGCTTTGCTCAGCATTCGTAATCTAGCCCATTGTGATTTTCGGCTACTCCGAGTCAAAATCAAGGCCATTTAAAACCAACAGAGGAACCTGTCGCTTCAGAAAATGGCTCCTGCAATCACTCTCTTCGACATCCCAAGCGTGGTCCCAAACCAGTTTTGGTCCCCAAACACACTCAAAGCAAGGTTAAATCTTGAGTTTTTGACAATGAAAGTGTACATTGCTCACCCTGGCTGTAGATATGTCTTGAACTACAAGGGCATCTCATTTAAAACCGAATGGCTAGAGTACCCAGCCATTGCACCTTTCTACAAGAAACACGGCATCGCGCATACAGAAACCAAACCGGATGGTTCTCCTCTGTATACACTTCCAGTGATTCATGATGCGAACGTCAAGAAGTATATATCTGGTTCGACAAACTTCGCTTCGTATCTCGATGCAACATATCCCAACACGCCCAGCGCATTTCCCAATAGCACTGAAGGCCTAGCGCGCGCATTCGATGCAGCGCTCATGGACGCTGTCACTCCGATATGGGCTCTGATGTTCCTCAACACAGCGGAGCTGCTCAACCCTGAGAGCAAGACGTTCTTCTTGCAGACCAAATATAGCGCACTTGAGGTTGACAGTGTGACCGAGTGGGCGCGTCTACAGTCGGGGTTTTCAAAGGTGGCTCAATGGACAAATGGGATGGGAAACTTCGTCATGGGGGATACGGTGTCGTTCCCCGACTTTGCAATTGGCGTGTTGTTGTTCGCGTTGAGAAATGCTTTCGGGGAGGACAGTGAGGAGTGGAGGAGAGTTGTCTCTTGGGATGGTGGGAAATGGGAGAAGCTTGCGGGACAGCTGAGAAAGTACGAGACTGAAGTTTAGCTCCAAAGGCAACTTGTCCGCAAAATAGGATTTCTTGTTGTGCTGTAAATGGCAATCATGGTCTAAGCTGATTTACAGATGTTCCTCCCCGATGACCACACTTTCGATATCGACGCCGTCCTTGAACCAGCGGTCTTCAGGCTTGATGAGCACATCGTTTCCACTCATCTGGCGCTTGCGCATAAGGCCCGTCTCGTCGAATGTCCAGTCCTGGAGGAATGCGCATAAGAAGTCACATCATGATAACGATGAGTCGAAAGATGGGCTTACCTCGAGTCCGTACGTCCTGAACCACTGACCAAGCCCATCCGGCTTCTCGTTCCACTCGTAGAAGAATTGGACAGCGATCTTGTTGTCCGTGAATGCGAAGAGTTCCTTCCGTAACCTGCGAAATTGTCAGAATCAGAAAAGGCGCAGTGAAGAGGTACGCACACATAATGATGCTCCCGCGCCCATTTATCCTTGAGGAATTCCTCGACCTCCGGGCGTCCTTTGACGAACTTGTCGCGGTTGCGCCAGATGGTGTCCGGGGTGTACGCAAGCGCAATGCGCGCAGGGTCGCGGGTGTTCCAGAGGTTCTGCGCGAGTTTAACCTTTTGGATTGCAGTCTGGAGGGTGAATGGTGGTTTCAGAGACATTCTGGAGCGTGCGCTTATTTGCTGTCGAGCGGGAAAATTGCGCAAGTGGTGATGGTTGGGAGTCGAGATGAACCATCTTATATAGATGTGTGTATGAGTCAGATTCTGCTGTTGGCGACTGCAAGGTACTCATTGTACTCGACGTCGGAGATGCAGTGGCGACGGAAAGTCCAAATTTGAGGTGGCCGTGTGCAGGTGCGCTTCTGCCTCAGCAGGACGCTTGAACTTTGGGCCGAAATGAGCCCTAAACAAGGGCGTGTAGACGGAAGTTGAAGTCATGAGGGCCAGCAGTCTGCCATTTGTCGGTGAATGTCCTATGGATGTCCGTACCAAATCCGAGCTCAGCGGGAGAAATTGACGGAGGCCGGATCAAGGACTGATCACGATCGTCGGCTGATTCCAATCATTCGTTTTTCGACTCTCGACTTGCACTAGATCTTTTGCCCTGACCGACCTGCACCCGCCCACTGCCAACACTATGTCCAAAATGGATCACGAAGAAGACAACAAAATGTCTGTTGAAGACAGCAATCGCCCTACAAGACCCCTGCCAGCGCGCGCTATGCCCAGTACCAATCCATCCATGTTGCCGGTGCAAGCACACGTCCCCAAAGGCGTCGCAGCCGCATCCAGCCGCCGACTATTTGTTATCCTCGAGCAAGCTTGTCTGGAAACATACCGAGTGTCGAGTGGGAGTGCAAAGAACAATGGGCGCGGGAAGGATGGCGAAGTCAAATACACCCTTCTCAACTGTGACGACCATCAGGGTATCCTGGCAAAGACGGGGAGGGACATAGCAGACGCTCGGCCTGATATCACACACCAGGTGTGTACTGGATAGATCTACACTGGGCGCCAAAGCTCATCCTGAGACAGTGTCTGCTCACATTATTGGACTCGCCGCTAAACAAAGCTGGGCTCCTTCAAGTGTACATCCATACCGCCAAAGGTGTTCTCATTGAAGTGAACCCTCATGTACGGATACCACGTACATTTAAGCGGTTCAGTGGCTTGATGGGTGTGTGCTCTGCTCATCCGCTCAGCCTCCCTGCTCACCTCCCATCCCATTTCAGTCCAACTCCTGCATAAGCTTTCGATTCGTGGTGTCAATGGCCCGGATAAGCTGCTGAAAGTCATCAAAGTGTGTTCAACCCATACTTGAGATGTACTGCGCCATACGAATCACTTCTCCACCCAGAATCCCGCGGTCGACCATCTGCCGCCGAACACGATAAAACTGAGTGCGTGATGGCGTACGGGTTGGGGAATTGGGGGCTCATATATGCTTCAACAGCAATGTCTGGCGACGCGCCAACGATCAGGCTATCGCAGTACATGGGTGGACTGCCACCGACGCACAATATTGCGGTGTTCATCGGTGCGATGGCGCGCGGACGGGACGACTTTGCAGACTCGTTTGTCGACGAGAAGATCAGCATCAGCGAATTCCCTTTGAGCGCAAGCGTCGCCTGCGGTAAGGTGCGTCGGCGCGGGTGTTGGGCGTGGTGTGGTGCGGTGCTGACGGCTGCTTTTAAGATTTGCTGCGCGCTCGAGGAGCTTTGGGATGTCATTTAGGAGGGGAATATAGGTTACTAGTGGTGGGTAATAGCCGTATATGCGTTCGAAAAGCTATCATTTGTAAAAATTCAATAGGGCGCATCGAAGTTGGTCGTTAGCGGCGCCAGTTATCGTCTCATTTCAAAAGTAGCATCGGCTTCTGTTTTGTCCAGGGCTGGAATTGAAAACGAACCCGCGCCCCTGACTGATTTCTTGGCTCCTCTCCTCCATCATCAGATCCTTCTCTGCCCACTTGGAACTTTTTCCGCTCCCACACTCCCTTGTTACTCCATTCCTTGCTATTACCACCACTACCACTCAAATAATGGCCACTGTCACCATCACGAAGCCTGAGGCGGCGCATACGACTGCCGTCAAGCTTGTCTCTACCGAGCCGGCCTGGAAGCCGGCGCCGGGCACGCTGGGCAACCTCACCGACGCACAGAAGAACGCTCTGAAAGAGCTCAAGGAGCAGATACAGAAGGAGGGTTGGTTTGTCGAGGACAGAATGAACGATGCGATGCTGCTCAGGTGCGTCTCTGCATCCACTGTCTTGGCCCCTTGCTCACCGACCTGCCCATAGGTTCCTTCGCGCGCGCAAATTTAACGTCGCCAACACGAAAAAGATGCTCAAGGAAGCCGAAGAGTGGCGGAAAGAATTTGGCGTCGACGAGTTGATGAAGTACGTCTCGTATGGTTTCCATCAATTCCTATGCTGATCTTACCTAGGACGTTCACCTTCGATGAGCAGGAAGCCGTTGACAAGCTCTATCCCCAGTACTACCACAAAATGGACAAGGTGCGTAGCATGAGCCACCGCCACTACCGTCGCTAACGTGCTATGCAGGCCGGCCAGCCGGTCTACATTGAGCGATTGAATAACCTGGATATGAAGGCACTGTACGCAGTCACATCACAGGAGCGCGTCGTCAAGCGGCTCGTGTACGAGTACGAACGCTTCCTGAGTGTGCGGGCGCCTGCCTGCGCACGGGAATGCGGTCATCCCGTCGAGACATCATGCACGATTCTTGATCTTGGCGGCGTCTCGCTCACCAACTTCGTCGCCGTCAAAGACTATGTCATGGAGGCATCGTCCATTGGACAGAACCGCTATCCGGAATGCATGGGCAAGTTCTACATCATCAACGCGCCCTGGGCATTTGGTGCTATCTGGCGCTGCATCCGGCCCTGGCTGGACGAGGTCACCATCAGCAAAGTGGATATTGTGGGCAGCGACTATTCGAAGAAGCTACTCAAGCAGATCGCAGCGGAGAACCTGCCGAAGGAGTTTGGAGGCGAGTGTGACTGCGAGGGAGGATGTTCGTTGAGCGATTCCGGGCCGTGGAAGTATGTGCCACAAAGCGCACCACCAACTCCCAAGGTGGAGTCCCCGCCGAGCCCAAAGGTCTGAGCTCGTTCGGGCATTCATTTTACCCTCCGGATTCATGGTCACACCTCTTCACTGTTTTGCTTCGCTTATCCTAGTATCTTCTGCATTTAACACGTCTGCTGGCATTTTCTCTTGGGACCTCTTTCTCTCTGTTCCTTTTGCGTATATACATGATATTATCATACGTTGTAGTTCTGTCTCGACATACCCCCATATAATGAGTAGATACGAGTACGAATGAATATTGGGCCTGGTTGGTCCTGTGGTTCGACGTTCTTGTGGGCGCATTCGGCGGCATTGTGATTTTTCGAGAATGAACGTGTAGGTCCATCCACTGTCTGCCCCGATGACCAGATGGAATCCAGGGTGGTCGAGTGACCACCATACAAGGCACGGTGGCGGTTCCTGCGTATAAAGGCTCTTTCTAGGCTGCCTGGTCATTTTCCGACTTCACGATAGTGCCACTTATGTTTGAGTCTTGATTCGGGATACTACCCAGTCGAGGCTTCAAGTTGCATGAGCGCATACCACTTCTTTACGCGAATATCTTCAGTTTGATCCAACGCAGACCCCAGAGGTCATGCTCGTCTTGGCGGACGAACCAACTACGCTCAAAGTAGGTCTTATTTATCAGATGGTATCTAATGAGTCCAGTATCATAAAGACATAGTTCAAGAATGATTAAATGCTACGCATAAAGCTTCCAACAAGCTTCCAACAGCATGCCATGATGACGGCAAGCCAGCGAACTTGATTTCCCACGCCACATTTTATCTGATGCGCTTGATTGCACCTGCAATTGATGCGCAACCATTGGTTTGCATGTTATTGTAGTTGAACAGCTGCAGGCATGTTTTCGCGAAGCTTGCACAATCGACATACGAGTCACATTTCTGGCCGCGGGGCACTGGTCTTTCAAGAAATAGACTGGCAGTCGTTCCTCGTACCTAGCACTTATCTTTTTGACTCTTGAGTCTCACCAGCATATACTGTAGTGCTCGTAATTGTCAAAGATGGCGTCCTTCACGCTCTTCGACATTCCGAGTGTCGTTCCCAACCAGGCCTGGTCCATGAACACCTTGAAAGCACGGTGAGTACGCCCTCAATGTTATGCTGCTTGTGCGTACTCACTAACATTCATATCCCCAGATACACTCTCAACTACAAGGGCCTTCATTTCAAGACAGAATGGATAGAATACCCTGACATCGAAGACTTCTACAAGACAAACGGCATCGTGCACACCGAGACGCGCGGGGACGGCTCGCCGAACTATACTCTTCCTGTCCTGTTCGATTCTGCGCACAACACCTACATTTCTGGGTCCACGAATATTGCGTCGCATCTTGATAAGGCATACCCCGACACGCCAAAGGTCTTTCCGAATGGCAGTGAGGGCCTGGCGCGCGGTTTCGAGGACGCAATGGAAAATGCCATCGAGCCCATTTGGGCGCTCCTGTTGCCCAAGGTGCCCGTGTACCTCAATACGGCGAGCAAAGCGTATTTCCTGCGTACGAAACCAAGAAGTCGCGTGGAGCTCGACCAGGAGACGAAGCGCGAGGAGTGGGCGCGCCTGCGGGCAGGATTCTCGAAGATAGCCAGTTGGTCGGCGCCGGAGGGCGGGCTGTTTGTGATGGGTGATGCGCCTACCTTTGTCGACTTGTTCATGGGAGGATTGGTGTATTGGGTGAAGCTCACGTGTGGAGAGAATAGCGCAGAATGGAAGGACATGAGCACTTGGGACGAAGGAAGGTGGGACAAACTGTTGAAAGCTGTCGAAGTGTACGGGACTGTGGTATAGTCGGGCTTTTCTTCAGCCATGGTTAGGTTATGAAATGTACGAACGAATAGGCTGCTGACCCAGTCGAAGGAGTGGAACTCCTACGTTCCCGCCGAATCCGCACCGATCCATGAGGTACCCAGTGCTGTGTGCGAGACACTCTGCCCCTCACATGGCGTGAGATTAGTAACCCTCACGTGCCTACCTATCCGTCGTGGATATAAGGAAGAGCAGAAGTCAAAGAAGGTCCAAATCATCCATCCATCATGTCTTCCCCTTCTATCATCCTCTACGATATTCCCGACAAGTCCAACTCGTTCTGGTCTCCGAACACCGTCAAGGCCCGGTAAGCACAACTCTGAATACTGATTAGATGTCGACTTACCCTTGTGTTTAGCTATGTCCTGAACTTCAAAGGGCTGCCGTTCAAAACCGAATGGCTCGAGTACCCCAGCATCGCCGACTTTTACAAGAAGAACAACATTGCACACACGGAGACGACACCCGACGGCGCTCCGCATTACACGCTGCCCCTCATCTTCGACGGTCCCAACAACAAGTATGTTTCCGGCTCGGACCAGATTGCCGCCTACCTTGACACCACGTACCCCGATACGCCCAAGGCGTTCCCTGGCAACATAGAGGGGCTCTCGCGTGCGTACATCACAGCGACTGTCAGCGCCATCGGCGCCATCTATACCTTGGTGTTGCCGAAGACGACGCCATACCTCAACCCAGTGAGCGCAGAGTACTTCGTGGCAACGAAGCCGCCTAGCCGTGCAGACCCAGAGAACGCCAAAGAGCTGTGGGCATCGGTCAAGGCAGGATTCACAAAGTTGGCCGGGTGGACGAGCCCGAAAGACACGTTCGTGCTAGGAGAAAAGCCTTCGTTCCCAGATTTCTTTGTCGGTTCGATTTTGTTCTGGACTAAGAAGTCGTTTGGGAAGGATAGCGAGGAGTGGAAGGATATTGAGTCGTGGGATGGTGGACGATGGGCGAAGCTGTTGAAGGCGCTGGAGAAGTATGAGTAAACAATGGTGGACAGTAGCCTTATTTGTACAATCAAACTGTGACTTGTTAACTGAGGCTTTGATGTGATGGAAGGAGTCAACATGTCTTCAACTAACTATCGATGAAGCGCTTAAGCTTGTGCAGCGCGTGCGGCTCGAGTCGTATAATAATAATCGGTCAGTCTCCGATGGCATGGGTGAAGGCATAAATACCGGTAAGGTCGGTATAAAGTCGCTACTCGTGGGCTGAATCTAAAGCACATATAAGCCCTGTCCCGAAGGAAGACATCCCAAACCCACGCACAACAAGATGAATCCGGCTCTCACCCTCTACGACGCCTTTGCCGAGCACATCCCAGGATACTCGTTCTCACCCAGCGTATGGAAGATACGGTAAAGTCGCTCTGCGGCAGCCACGGTTCCAATCGACGGTTCTGAACATCCTTTCACAGTTATGTCCTGAATTACAAGAAGCTGGAACATAAGACGGAATGGATCGAATTCGCAGACATCAAGACGGTCTATACGCAGAACGGGATAGCAGCCACAGAGAAAAAGCCAGATGGGAGTCCGCACTACACTGTACCCATTCTCCACGACGCCGAGACGAAGACTTTCCTATCCGGTTCGGAGAATATTGCGCTTTACCTCGACGCGAAGTATCCTGCCACACCCGTCGTGTTACCAAAGTCCCAAGTCACCCTTACGCGCGCGTTAGAGGATGCATTCCTATCCAAGATTGGGCCCTCGTTTTGGGCGTTGTTCGGACCCCGCACACCCAGCATACTCACCAAGAAAGGCGCGGAATGGTACCAGCGCACGAAGCTCACTCGGCCAGCGAAGGAGCTGATGCTGCACGGAGAAGCACGGAAAGAAAAGTTGGAAGAGCTCGAGAGGTGTTTTGGCAAGATTGGCGAGTGGTTCGTCGAAGGAGCCACATTTGTAGCGGGGGAAACACCATGCTTTGCGGATTTCGTCCTATCGTCAGTTCTGATGTCGATGAAGGTGGGCTGGGCGACAAAGGAAGACTGGGAAGTTATACAGACCTGGCATGGAGGACGCTGGAATGCATTGGTGAAAGCGTTGGCGGAATTCGAGCAGGTGTATTGACAATGGGAAAACTATTCAGTAGAACGTTCCTGTATTGATAGTCAATACTTTCAATACGCTGGCTTTGGATTTGGCTTATATGAAAGTCAGTAACAAGGCGCGTTTGTCATTATTTACGGAGACCGGAACTCCTGTTTCATCATTGCAACACGTGGTTATCTTATCTGCGCGGGGGAAATGCGCCAAAGACTCCGGGGGCGGTATTTCCTTCTCTCTCTATCTCTGCCATGGGACGAAGACGGGTGTCTTATTTCTACGACCGTGCGTTGGCAAAAAAACTCGAATGACTCGACATGAACCTCTTTTTTGCTAGGCGACGTCGGCGCATACACATACGGCTATGGACATCTTATGAAGCCCCACCGCATACAAATGACCCATGAGTTGGTGGTGGCCTACGACCTGCTGGATAAAATGACGGTCATGGTGCGTCTGCAATATATCCCGCACCATAATCTAATACTTGAGCACACAGAGACCGCCCCGAGCGACCGCCGAGCAAATGACAGCCTTCCACAGTGACGAATATATCAACTTTTTGAGCCGCGTCCAGCCAGATACCCCATCCATCACCAACCCTCAGCTGGTCCAATGTGCGTACAGTGCCTACACTCGTATGATACCAAGTTGAACGCGCTGCAGTCTTGGGCTTCCCGGATGACAATCCTCCTTTCGACGGGGTTTTCGAATACCATACTATTTCGTCTGGAGGATCCTTAGGTGCGCAACCTACACATATGAGGCTGTTTATTGACTAACGGTACGCAGCGGCGGCTGAGGCCATCACCAGCGGCGCGTCGGACATCGCTATCAACTGGGCGGGCGGCCTGCACCACGCGAAAAAGTCAGAGGCTTCTGGGTTCTGCTTCATCAACGACATCAATTTATGCATCCTCGAGCTCTTGCGATTCCATACACGCGTCCTCTATGTCGACATCGACTGCCACCACGGAGACGGCGTCGAAGAGGCATTCCTCAACACCGATCGCGTCATGACCTGCAGTTTCCATAAATCCGGCAATTTCTTCCCTGGGACGGGCACGACGAACGATACGGGGAAGGGGAAGGGACGGGGGTATAGCGTTAATGTACCGCTGCATGATGGACTGTCGGACGAGTCGTTCAAGCATATCTTCGAGCCAGTGCGTGACATTCTAGACGTTCGACTTCCTCTCTGACGCATTTACTAGGTCTGTGCCAAGATTCTCGAGGTATTTAGACCTTCAGTTGTCGTTTTGCAGTGCGGCGCGGATTCGCTGAGCGGTGACCGCTTGGGGTGCTTCAACCTGTCCATGCAAGGGCACGCCAATTGTGTGCAATACTTCCGTGATTCCCACATTCCACTTATCCTGCTCGGCGGAGGGGGATATACCATCAAGAATGTCGCGCGGACATGGTCATACGAGACAGCTTGTGCTGTTGGAATGGAGGAGACGATGGGCCAGGAGCTGCCGTGGCACGATCACTTTGAATGCTATGGCCCGCGGTTCAGGCTGGAGGTCGCCAAGTCGAATGCTGAGGACGAGAACTTGATAGATGGATACCTTGAGGTTGTTAAGTGAGTGACCATCTCTTGTGCTGAAACGATACTGACAGTGGACTAGACGAATCACGCTGGAACGATTGTCGAAACTACCCCATGCGCCGTCAGTTGGGATGCACGAAGTCCCAAGTCAGAGTGTGGCAGAGCATATTGGCTTTGTCTTCCCGGAAGAGGACGACAAGGACGACGTCGATAGGAGGTTCTATGGTACGTCTATTCCTTGGTTCTTCTCGTAGTCTTGATTGCCCGAGTATTAACTCCATCCCCAGAACATGCTCGTGATGTCGTGAACTTGGTTCCTAGCTCAGGCTCAGAGGACGAGATGGACATTGACGTCGAGGACGACGAGATTCGGTATCGCGCGGCGTCCGTTGCGTCGTCCCGCAAAAAGATGAGCATCATGACGAACCAGTGGACGGACGTGAACGGTTCCATGGGCTCCAGAGTCGCTTCAAGCAAGAGGAGGTTTTTCAGGCAGTTCTAGTGTACTTCTCATTCACCAGTCGTTCGTGCTGAGACTGAGATTAGCAGCCCTCCGATGTTATCTTATGGTATTCATGGACTGAAGTGTAGATTTATTTGTGTTTTTAATCAAAATGTAGTAAATTATTTGTGTTGGCCGACATAGCGAGATACATAAAGCTGTTGCTGTACTCCCATGGCGAGAAGTCAAGATGAGGACGTTAGTTTGAGCCCAGGAAACCCCGGCAACGTGCATCCTCGAGTCACCAAATCTGCTCCCTAGCACAACTCGAAAGCTATGCTGTATCCTTCTACATACCACAACAATTGAGCATTTGTGACGAGGTCCAAGTTAAGCAACTGGGGAACACCAGAGCACAGTGGTCTACCCATAAGTACATACATAATTTAGCATAATACACCGAATCCAATATCACCCAAATACATTCTGCTTCACCAATCGCACCGTCAGTGTCGGAGATACCTGCGAAAGCGGCCCTCCAGGGTTATGCTCATACCTCTGCCGCACCTTCTTCCAATTCGGCGCATCCATCGCGCCCTTGACAATCTGCACTTCCTCGAGCACGGCCGCACCGCGTTGCGCGTCCAATCGCGTGGCAACGAGCTCGAGAATCGAGTGTGGGTACTTGAGCACGACGGAGCCGTTCACGCGCAGGCTCGTGAGACGAGGAAGGATAGGTACGGAGCCGTCGACGACCTTGAGCCCCCGGAAGACATCCGTCTCAAAGTCGTTTCGCGTGCTGTCGAGTTGTCGGACCCGTAAGTACAGCGCGTCAACGTTTGGTGCTGAGGCAAAGAACGTGAGGAGGTCGCTGGCGTTCAGTGTTGCGGACGCAAGCACGATGGCTAGTTTGGTGAGCGTTGTTGGGTCGTGTTGGAAGGTAGGCAGCCGCGGAATGACAGTGTCCTTTGTGGCCCAGTCCAGTACGCGCAACTCGGGGGTGTGGAAGGTCTTAAACACGTAGCTGAACAGGGTATCCGGCTGTCCACCGTGTTCACGCTCGCCAATGCTAAATCGACGCAATGCAGGGAGCGTGGCAGCTTCAGGCGCGTCCTTGAAGATGCGATGTTGGACGGCCAGTCCGGTAAGGACTTTGATGAGGAGTTTCTGCAGCGAAGTCATCTTGTGAAGATGCTTGAGCATCCAGAATGCATGATGAATGTCAAAGGATTCGAGTTGTTCCCAAGGTAAATCAACCTCCAACCCGTCGCCGTGCGTGAGGCATGCGTGTCGTAGCATTGGGGTCTCGCGGAATACGACCATCGGGCCAGACGCATCATTCGCCTTGAAGTCTATGATGAGGCGGTTGAGGGCGCGAAATGGGCAGCCCAAGAAAGTGTCCAGCATAACTTTCGGAAGCTCCGCACGCAAAATTCGCCAGCGCCCTGTTGTACCGCGGAGTATTGGCATGAGCTCGCATGTATCGGTCATGCCAATGAGATAAACCTTGAGATCCACGTTCTTGGAACGCTGCACAAATGTTTCCAGCCTATGTCGCATAGTCTCCGGGCTTATTCCTGACGGTGCTGCGTCCAGTACGACTCGTATGCTGGACCAAAGCCTGGGCCGGGCGAGCGCCAATGCACGCCAATGTCTTGATACACTAGCCAGCGACCAAGGTGGTTGGGAAATATCCACTGAGTCTGGGAGATCTGCTGTTTTGTCCTGCCATGCCCACGGTGTGCACGTTTCGAATATTCGCATGATAATATCGTCTGGAAGTCCTCGCATTGGGTGAAAGACGGCCAGCAAACGTGACCGATGTGCTTCCAGCTGTGTGCGCGCCTGCTTCATCCGTGCGACTGCAGCCTCGGACTGTTGGATGTATTGGCTGAGAGTGATGATCTGTGCGTTTGTAGTCGACAAGTCGGCGCGCACCGACGGCCGTTCGATCTGCAGCGGTGGCTCGTTGCATTTGAGGAGTCTCTCTGTCGCTGACTCGCATTCCATCACTTCAAAGGTGCTGTGTGTGGTGCAGAAGGCGCAGAATGGGCATGCGGCCATGTCGCTCTCCAATTCTGTGTCCGAGCCAGCACGAGCCATGGTGGTCTTCCTCACGTTTGTTCTTGGTGGCGAGTGCGTCTTCTGAGGTGGCGGCGGCGACAGCAGGTCACGTTCAGAGTTGAAAGAGAAATTGATGCTTGAATTGGATGCATCCATTGTTGACCAGAAAACAAAGGCGGCGAGTCGAAAGGATTGATTGTGGCAGGTTGCCAACCTGTGATCGACGTAATGACGGCAGACTCAATGAAATGCGGCCGAGGCGATCATCATCCTTTTCTTCCGATTTTACCATCACGACCATACAATCTGGGAGGACATTGTTCGCAGGGATTGAAATTTGAAAGCTCTTTATCGAGGAGAGTGACGCTCCGTCAAGATATCTGTCTACGTTCGCGCGCAAACTCTTGGCGACCCGTCCGCTTTGCCAATGTTCGTGCTCAGTCCTAACGACTACGTTAGAAACGGACTGCTTTATAACAGCTGCTACTACTGTGCTCTAGGTCTGTGTTAGGTATGAAGCCCTCGACGTTGCAGTAGGGGACGTAGGTTGCACCGTGCGTTCCAAATCTGGAGAAAATGTACAAACACAGACGCGCGGTACAGCCTGAAATTTGGATGGTACCGTCGCATCTGCTGATCAGCGAATTCCATAGCCTACAATGGACGCCGCAAAAATTCGACCTTGTAACAAGCTTGGATCGCTCTTTTTGGTGTGTGAAGCCCTAAGCAGTACAGAGATCAATGCATTCTACATCCTCTGAAATGATGCTACTCTTCAAATCTCAGGTCACGGACACCGATGAGGGAAAATTGACACTGCGCGAAGAACATCGGATACTTTTCTGACGGGGACTACGTCTTGCGAGCGACTTCCCACAAGAAGCAAGACCTACCACAGCTTGCTCAACGAAGTCCTGTCAGACCCATTGATTCTGGACAAACTTCCCTCGCATTCTTCCGGGCACATGTATTGCACGAGTTGCTATCGATAGATTCCATCTGTGGAGGCGACAACGGCGTTGAAGTGCATCATCCACGCACCATCCGCCACCTCGCCTCGAGCTGCGCGAACTCTGGAGGTATGTGGATTCCTGAAGCCTCGACTTTCACCTTTACCTGAGGGTATAGCATCCATTGAGTTGCTAACCAACAAGGGTAAGTATTGAATAGGTTGTGATTGTAGAAAAACGTGGCAGATGGGAATTCGAAGACGTCTGAGGCAGTGGCGCTGCGCAGACACAGGTGAAATACCTAAGCATGAAGTCGCTACGTAAACGATGGGAACTCACCACATTGTGTGGAACACCCGGGATTGAACGTCTGAGCTCTGGGACCAAATTCAAAATCATCTCGCTGCTTCAAATTGACTACGATTGGACCACTTGTTGACAACACTCCTTCTTCCTACTCTTTCTCAAGGACATGTTAATTAAACGGTTGTACCCCCGATCACAACCTATGCTAATGTGCATATTAACTTCCGACTCTACGCCGTACCGTGTACGGTACGTCTCAATCTGATCGTCATTTAGTTTTACCATCTCAGTCTGAGTCTGTATTAGGGTCACCTCATTTCCACAATGGCTCTGTTCATGTTCGAATGGACATAGCCCTTCACATCGATTATTGAAAAGACAAGCCCCGCCCAGCATAAGCGCCGTGCATAGCAGGCCACAAGTAATGTGCTTTCAGGTCCTATGATCCCTCCGTTGCGCAGCCAGCATTGCAAGGTTAAATAGCTGCCCTAGAATACCAACACCTACTATACAGCCTGCTCTTCCCTCCCACGGTGTGGACATGCCAGACAGTGTCACCTATCGCAAACAGTTGTACCCATTGGGACACGGTTATCCTCTTTGGTGCCCAGCTCCTTCAGAGAACCTGCCGACCGCCTACCGCGACGATGGAATGCGGATTGGCGACGTGGGCCTGTTGACAAGCGGCGGTGGCTTTGACTATCTGTGGAACGTTCACTATCCGCACGATCATCCTATCAACCTCAACATTGACGGTTCAACTCGCGTCCCGCTAGAGGACAACGCCCCGCAGCCCCCGCTCTCACCACTCAATGAGAACGATGACAGGCAAGTCCGCGTCCACTCCCAGCATCATAACCCGCATACGTGCATTGCGTCAAGCACTATCAATGCTCGCCAGCTATCAGCGGATATGACCGTCGATCCTGCGTACGCATTCTCTTCCTTGTGACCCACATCATTTTTTCAAGCTTTCATACAGAATCCTCGGTTGCCTTGCTGGTGGAGGAGCTGCATTTGAGTTCAGCACCGTCCACGACGCAAGCGCCGCACTGGTGCTTCCTCTAGGCGCGCGCCGCGTTGATGCCGTACGCCTCAGCGAGTACCAGCAATACGCAGCCAAGCACGCCACCTCGTGGTATCGCTTCGTCAAGAATGAATTGCGGAGAGACATGGAGAGCGGTACGCTCTACCTAGTCACCGGCACCGACAAGTGCTTTTCGTGGGGTGCGACAGCCGTTTCTCGCTCTGGCTCGAACAACGCACTCTCTCTCAAATTCTTTGCTGCAAACATAGCGAGCACTTCAGTGGGCTTCCGCAACTCTTGGTTGCAAAGTATTGGCGCGTCGACACGGATCGGGGAGGAGGACACAATGAACCAATGCGTCTTCTCGAGGGGGTTTGTAATCTCGATCAAGACGCACCGAAAGTTGCTGTCGTGGAATTCCAAGTCAGCCGAGGTCAGGCTTGAGGTGACAACAGACACTCAAGGTGGCGCGGACGCAAAAAAACCACGGGCCTCTGGTTCAGGGGGGCCAGTCTCTTCAATACGGCGCTGGTTTGGGTCGTCTGGGGGGGCGAAGGAAGCAGGTGAGGACATCGAACGTGATGACGGTGAGCGCACCTCCACGGAAATCGACATGGACGAAAGCAATGTCGACGTCTTCCCCTTTCCCTCGTACGATGTTCCGGTTAGTCTTATCAACTAAGCATCGACGATTCTCGATGAATTGTATTTTTCTTCCAGAAGCATCCTGCTGCACTCATTGGAGAGGACCTGTTGCGCAAGGTGAGGGTTATTGGACGCAACATGCTCCTTCCGCTGAGATTGATGGAACCCCAGCATGCGGACACCGACGCAGCTATCGTCCACGATGATGAATGCTTGCTGCTAGCCAGTTTAGCCTTGAGGGAAGACAAGGATCTGCTTGAAATCTATCAAGGCGAGAATGAATCTGGGTGCACAGTCCGGGTTGAGAACGGTATGTCAAAATATCAAAGCACAAATAGTGATGCATTTTTCTTACTGATATTACTATAGGTGTCTGCATGTTTGTGACTGAAGGTTGGGATATGAATGACTTGTATGTCAAAGAGGGAGAATTGTTTGTGGTACGTCGCTCTCCATGATGCATGACCGCGCGCATGGGCTTAACTTTGCCGTCAGCCCAAATCTTCACTTCGTCACCGGAAAAACCCTTCTACCTCTCCACTTTTGCACAGTCCGAATATGACATTAGGCTGGAATGTCCCATCATCGTCTTCACCGGCTTTGTCGTCGTCCACAGCGAAAACCTCCTCTTTTCGTCATGACGAGGGCCCTGCTGCCAAACGTGACGGCTATATTTGCTCCTTTGATAAATGCGGCAAGGTGTTCCAAACGGCTATCCTACGCAGGAGTACGTCTCCGCTGCTGTCTCTTTTGGATCACATATGAATGATTGACCATCTGTTCATAGTCCACGAGGACAGCGTCCATGACGATGATGGACGTTATCACTGCCTCAATGGTTGCGGAGAAACTTTTAAGCACGCTTCCTCCGCCTCACGCCACAAGAGAGATTGCCCGCGGCGCAATGAGTAGCTCGAAGTAGCTGTACGTATGAGAGGACGCAGAGGTTCAATACATTTGTTCACGACACATTGGCACACCGGCAGGGCGGCTATCTATCTATTGTGTACAAAATATATCACCAGTCCAGTCCCTGTTCCCACAACTCGTTCGCCTCGTCGCTTGCATGGTACCAGTCCCAGTCCTCCTTTCCGAGTTCCTCAAACGACGTGAAGTTGTTATTGTGTATGTAGCCCTAGGCAAAGTAAGCGATTTGTCGCAGGTGATGCTATAAGTTAAAAGCACCTGTTTCCATTCTTGGTTGGAGTAGTACGAAAACACCTCGCGTTGCCTGTCATGGTCGTTAGAGGGTTCGTCCATGTACCAAGGCGGCAGAGAACGTACTCGATAGGAAGCGGCGAAACAAGTCTACCACCGTGTTGCAGTGATTCATTGTTCAACCAAGTCACGTACTGCCGAATCAATGCTATAATGCTATGCATGAGCCCCAGCCCATCGGTGTTGTACAAAGAGCCTTACCTTCGGTAGGGCGCGTTCCCCAAAGTCCACTGAACTTTCCTGGGGCGTATTCCTCCCGGCGTTTCTCCTCGTTAGGCAGGAAGGCAGTACCCTCGAAGACTTTGGCGATGCCCAAGGCCTGGTACTTCTCGAGGTTCCACGGACGGACTAAGATTTTATGATGAGAAGACGTTTTCTTTCATTGTACCGGAAGGACGCACCATTGGCGAAGACGAGGGTGGGGTCGGGGATGAAATGACCAGTCCAATGTAAGTTACGGATGGTCTTGCCGCCGAAGATGTCGCGAGGAGGTTTGCCCTCCTCTGGGTCCTCTGAGCGAAGGCTCTTGCTGTTTTCCAACGGTTGTGTGCTGTGAGATAGTGAGCGATGTGCCACGGACCACTGACGAAGGCGACGTACGCGTTGCGTAGTTCATCGTCGAGGAAAGCATTGAGGCGCTTGTATCCTGTTGCCAAGATGATCTATGCCACTTGTTGTCAGAGTATGTGGACGGTCCAGGAGAAGAGACTCGCCTCATCGACACCAGTGATGACCGTTCCATTGATGAGCACAATCTCTCCGTGCTTGATGCCTTTGCCTCCCTTGAGTGGACGGAATTCACGGATTTCTGGAATCCACTCTGTCTTATCGACAGGGAAGCGGCCAATGGCGCGCTGCTGGAAGGGATGCTGCTTCTCGATGGGCGTCGTGTTCTACCCAAGGATGTCAGGTAAAAAACGTCAATGCGATGAAGGGAAACTAACGCGGTACGAAGAGTAAATCTTCTTGACATGGGGACCGATATCACGAGCTACTTCAGAGCCGGATGTCCCTGGACCAACAATAAGCACGACCTACCAAACGTCTGTCAGTCCTAGTGGGGTTTCATGCTTATTGAGCACACACCTTGTCTGCGTATCTCTCCGGGCGCCTGTAGTGCACGGAGTGATAGATGCTGAACGTCTCAGAAACACCAGTGCCTTGCTCAGGCTGCTTGACCTCGCTCCATTCCTTAATGCCCTTGATTTCGGGGACATGAACCGAGTCGTATCCACCAGTAGCGATGACCACGGCGTCGAAGTGTTCCGTCCACCATTCTGCCTTGAGCCGTGCGGACTCTGGGAGGTAGGTGTATTTCTGGAGCGTGAGCGTCCACTTGCCCTCGCCGTCGGCGGCAGCCTCGGACTGGGGGCGACGGGTAGCATGTACGACGCGTGTTGAGTAGGATGTGACTGGAGAGAAGCGCAAATGGGAGTCCGGGGAAGGTGTATCATGCGGGCCAAGGCGGTGAACAGCGGCATAGGCGCGGACGTGGCTTTGGATGAGGTGCGCTGAAATGACCCATGTCTGTTATCACTTTGATTAGTTTTCGTCTATCTGTCGAGTATTCTTGGGGCTTACATGGTCAGGCTTGTATGGCACCTCAGAGAGCTCAGTGATCACCTGCAGAGCGTGAGTGATTTGTTTGGGGGTAAAATTAAGGACATACCGCAGGGGAGTTGGTGGTCAACGAGTTCCAAATCGGACGCGGCTGCCAATGCTCCCTCCATCGTTCATCAAGCGTCCGGCCTTCGTCTCCCTCAGCATAGTATTTGACACGCGGGATTTCCTTAGGAATGTGAATGTCGGCACCGACTGGTGCATCCCTTCGTGAACCTTGAATACACCAAAATAGCTTCTAGAATAAATCAAACGCACGGGTAGGACTCCCTAATCTGTGTCTCCTCCGTGTATAACCAGTTTCCTCCAGGCCCCGGAGCACGGTCAAACAGACGGACAGTGAAGTTGTGGTCTATGAGTTCCGCGGCAATCTGCAGGCCGGATACACCTTTGGTGACGGACAGGTCATTGGTTTTGGAATCACTAATGTGAACGCAGCACGCACCAGCGCCAATTACAGCGACCTTCTTGATAGAGCTGTCGAAATGGTGCAGACCATCGTCCTGAGACTCGCGGAAGAGCGGAATTTGTTCGGCACGCGCCGCCAGAGTGGCGAACGCCAGTACGGTCGACCAGGAATACTTCATGGTGGAGGACCAAGCAACTGTGCAGTATGGCGATGCCCGGGCTCTTATAGGTGCTTGTTATAAAGCATCTGCAGGAAGGAAGCAAGCTTATCAACAACGTTGATGTTGAGTGATATCGCGCAATACTTGAATGAAAGCTCGGAGTAAGACGAATTTGTTCTCGCGCTCTCAGCGAGGCTCGAATGAGTGGGATGGTACCGAATCCGAGAGACGACACTGGACGGCCATCGGCCTTCGAGACCTCGGACACATCGTCATGAAGACGAATGTTTGCCGCGTAAATCTGAGCACGCATAAAACTTGGATTTCTTTGTTTGTATCGCGCCTTACATTTTTGTCATCGGAATTATGGAAGAGCAGCATGTTCGCAATGAAGCACACTGGCCACATCTCAGAGTCGCCCTTTCCTTGCCGCCTCGAGCGCCTTCGTCTTCTCCCACATGTCCGCAGATATATCCTGTTCACCGTACGACGTTGTGACCAATCTAAGAATCGGCATGAAAACTGGCGATAAGGGCTGAAGGCAGAAGACTCACCGTGCCAATGTCATGAGGTGAATGAAGTCGTCCGAGGTCATGCCCTTCTTCGCCTGACGCTGTTTCACATAGTCCTCTTGTATGTGCTACATTCAACCAAGATTCAGCGAAGAAGTGGCTGAAGAACTAGATGTCAAACCTGCGCTGCATCGTCGCTAATTGCAATATTCCTAGCTTTGGCAGTGCGCACGTAGTTTCGGAACGCGTCCACTTCTGGCGGGCTGGTCACATCACCATATAAGCTCTTTGATTCTGTTTTCAACGGACAAAGAATCGTGTTCTACCCAGCATGAGTGTATGCGCAGGACAGGCGAAATTCTACACACCTGGAAAAACGCAGATTTACTCCCTTCGCAGAGCAGTACAAAGTCCACGTCCGTCTCAAACGAGAACGTGCTGAATGGGAAGACATATTCCAACTTCTGCCCAGTCATCATCTCCTGCATACGATGCAGATTGAGGAGCCCGGCCTCGTTGAGAGTGCCTTCCTTCATGCCTGTATCGCTGACGACGCAGATAGAGCCTTTTGGCTGCTGCAGCCATCCGCTATGAAGAATCTCGTTCTTTGATTCTGGAGTAAATGGCGTTTCGTTGATGGACTTGATGGTAAGTGGGATGGTGTTTACATATGGGAATAGTAATGATAAAGCGCGCGACAGTGCAGGTACTGCGTCGGGAGACGGTGATGCTGGGAAGCGGGTGACGGATAGTGTGTGAGGAAGAATAGGCGGAACGCGAGATTGCCTGGGCTAGGTGAGTTCATGAATGGTATACAAGAGCAAAGGACGCACACTCGTGCTAGACAGCTTAGCAGCACCCATTCAGCGGCAGTCTCATCGCCTCCTAGCGCTTCAGTGGCCAACCATGATATGATTTTTGGTCTCAAGCTCGCGTCGACAGCCCCAGGTGTCGGAGCAGGCGCTGTGTTGGCGAAGAGAACATGCAGAGTGGGGACAAGAGTAGAAGAGCTTTCGTCAAGTTCGATATGCAAGCTGAAAATGGGTCAACCTAACTGCGCGACATGCAAAAGAACGAGCTATTCACGGTTCAGAAGATAGGACGCCCACAAAGGTCACTACATCAGTTGCCTTGAACGACTCGGCTGCCGAGTCATAGAGTTTGACCTTGACGCCGATATGTTTCGCGCCAGGTATAGGATACTTGTGGGCTTGACTGGACCTTTCAGACTCTGGATCGTCGTCAACAAACGCGCGCGAAAAAGCGCGTACAACGCACCAGGAATGGCTGGCGATTCTCCTGGGACAGTGACTGCCCAGACAACAATGCACTCTTTCAGATCGTGATAATTGACATCCTGATTCCCATTGTCATCTCCGATACCCCATCCGCCCAGGCTCCCATCGGCGAGTTTGGATAGGTAAACTTCGGGCGAAATTGATGTATCTTGAATCATGGCTGTGAACCGTACAAGTGCGTTTGGTCGATGAGCCTCGGGCGGTTTGTCGAAGTTAAGGACTGGGATCTATGCAACATAAGATGAAGCATGTTAATTGGACGGACGCGTGGATCCACTGACCTCTTCCAACGCGACTGGTGAGGCAAAAATGCCGCTGAAATGAGACGCGACGCGGTCGGGGAATGCAGCATCGTCTTTGTTCTTTTTATGCAGGTCTTTCAATGCAAGAATCGGGTCAGAAATCGCGTCGGTCGGCAGTGCGGAGACCATTGGTGGCGGTGGTGGTGGTGGTGTGAAGCCAAATCTCACTGTTGACGCGATCGAGTCTTCCGGAGGCATTACCAGGTGTATTGCGCGACCTGTGTACTGACAACTTCATCACCACCGACAAGGTAAGCAAATTAGCACTGCTGGGTATTTCAAAGCGATCCTTGTGGCTTCTCCGTTTGGGCGCCCGTATTGGAATTGAAATGGTAAAGATCCCCGGTTATCAGAGAGTCACAATGCTGCAGTACTCTTTCTTCCTACCGCGATGAAGCACATCGCTCTCACGACTTTGGCCCTTGGAGTTGTCGCTGCGCTCGATGCACAAATACCTCTTGGGCCCACCATTGAGGCTGGCAATACCGACTCTGAGTGGGACCTCAACGTACTGCCAAACCCAAACGACACTGGGCGCTTTATATTCGATAATGTGGCTTCTTTTCTGCAACATTGGCCGAATGCACGCTATCGCAATGGTCATAGCCTTGTCCCTGCTGTCGTTCCACAGGGTACCATCCTTTACCATGGACGCGGCGATGGCACCTTTCCTTCCACCCCGGAATGGCTGGCGACAGACCCGGAGCATGCCAATATCTTTTGCTTGGGAAAAGTAGAAACAGGGTGCTGGCAGCTCACTGTCGCTGCCGTGCGTCCACTCAATGTCCTCTACTTTGACGGCAGTGGGGCGGCTAAGATGCCAGACGGGGCGATGGACACTCAAGACTTGGTAGCATGGGGTGAAATACGCCCAGAGAAGTATATCGACGAAATTGGGCGCATTGAGGATCTATGCAAATGGGCAAGGAAGCATAACGTCGACGGCCTCATGAGAATGGAGATGGACTTGTGAGTAACGAAACCATTATCGCCTGCGTCTGTCTCATTCATCACAGTGAAATCATGTTCTGCGACTTTCACAACGGCCTGGAAATAGTATCTTTCCTGCAGCTCCATACTTTCGACTTCGAGCCGCCAATCTTGCCTGGCGGACCCCAGCTTATGCGACATGTATTCGACGGGTCATTGCACTATTCCCATGTCGCCGGAAGTTGGCACAACCGCGCTCCAGGAGACACACGCTTTCAATTGGACCTGACTCGAATGTTAACATTCTACGACACCGACCTGATCCCAAGTCTCGTTGTACAGCGCGCTGGGAAGCATAGATGGCAGCACAGGCTTCACGGTATCAGTTCGAAGGATGTCGCCATCGCCCTTGACCGACTTGGGGGCATGTTTGACTTGCAGCCTTCACTACATTCATCAGTAGACTGGACGACACTTTTTCGTGTTTTGGTGGAGCGTTACGCTGGGCGGCTAGAGCACATACGCGACCTTCTTTTAGAGACCGAATATGATTCATCCCGGACGAACCAAACCGCACACCGTGTCCAAAATGTCCTCACCTCCATGTTGAGGCACTACGCTGTTTTCGACGCCATTCCCTCGGGCGAAGGCCTCGCATGGGTTACGCCCGTTTTCGAATTGTGTGCTAGAACACACACGAAGTATATCTCTTCGCTGGAGCTATCTTATTCGGAAAGAATACTGCTCAGCTCGTTTGAAACGACGAACAAGGAGATATGTAGAGTGGTCACGACAATGTGGGCAAATGGGGTCCACGCCGGATTGGACGAGATTATTCCTGTCAGCCCTAAAGCGACACCAGATGCGTTGCGTGCAGTAGTACGTGGATGGGAGGAAAGCGTAATTCGACTCATGGCATGGCTGGATTGGAGTGTATGGGTTAGATGCGAGCCTGCCTGCGACCTTGAGGCAAGTTTGAAGTTTATGTCCATGTCTGTTTCTGACTATACCCGCAGGAATTCTGCTATATGCCTGAGTGGCCATGGCTATACAAGGGGGATGAGGATGAAGGTGTCAGAAATCGTCCACAACCCAAGTGCATTCGCCGATATGTAGATTGAGCTTATGTTCTAAGATACATTTTATTAAACACTTGCAACGCTGAGGAAGGCGGAGGGGATTTTGGAGTCCCAGCGGTCCCGCGTTATCCGAGACTGCGCTCGCCTCGAAGGGGACCAGAATACAACGCAACCGTGGACGCAGTGGCACCAGGCAGCGGCGGCGCCGGCTAGCCGGCATCTGCCGCATCGCTCGATCAGCTTCGTGATGTGCTGACGCTTGACAACTTACACCCACTCCGTCCCAGCGGCGCTCATTCTTTCCCTTTCTCCACCATGGGCCTCTTCAACCGGAAAACAAGAAGGGAAGAGTCAGGCGATGATGGTAGCAGTGGCGAGCCCAAGAAGGATAAGGGCGGCTGGAAGCGCCCAGCAAGTGCGTTGCTCTCGGCTGCGGGCCGTGCATTCCGTACTGACTGGCGCAGACACCGCCTTCAAGCAGCAGCGGCTGAAGGCCTGGCAGCCTATTCTCACTCCGAAGACTGTGCTCCCCACCTTCTTCATCCTTGCCGTCATTTTCGCCCCGATAGGCGGCCTACTCATATGGGGGTCATCTCTCGTCAACGAGATGACATTCGACTATTCCGAGTGCGAAAACCAACAGGTTTCAACCACGAATGGTTCCTACTTCTTCAAGGACGTCCCAAACTACTCGTATCGTCTACGGGATAGCAGCTTGAAGCACTCGAAACCCCAGTATGCCTTCCTGGACAACAGCGACAACAGCAGCGTCACGGATGTCTCGGCAAAGAAGCAATGTATCCTGCAATTCGAAGTGCCGACCGACCTGGAATCATCGGTTTTTCTGTACTACAAACTCACCAACTTCTATCAGAACCACCGCCGCTACGTGAAGAGTTTGAACTCGGACCAGCTCAAGGGGAAATCGGTGTCAAACAACGAGATCAGGACTGGTGACTGCAAACCTCTCGGTGCGCGTACCATCAATGGTACGGAAAAGCCGATATATCCCTGTGGCTTAATTGCAAACTCATTTTTCAACGGTACGTTCGCTTTCGTTTCGTCTCACTCCTTGTGTCTAATGCGCATCAGACACGTTCTCTTCGCCAATGTTATTGAACCCTTCGAGCTCCGATGAGCAGTTCTACAACTTCACCGACAAGGGGATCTCTTGGCCAGGAGAAGCCAAGAAATACGTGACTACGCCTATCAACGACGACCTGTACAAGTCTGTCGATGATATCTACCCCCCGCCGAATTGGGATCTCCTCTACCCGAATGGCTATACCACCGATAATCCTCCTCCCGACCTGAAATCCAATGAGCACTTCCAGAATTGGATGCGTACCGCAGGTCTACCGACGTTTACGAAGCTGTATGGGCGCAATGACCAGGACACAATGAAGAAGGGCACATACCAAATCGTTATAAACCTGAGTGAGTAAACAGTCTCGTCGCTTACGCATGGTCTAATTTGTCAAGACTTCCCCGTCCTGTCTTATGGCGGAACCAAGTCAGTGGTGATTACGACGGTATCTTGGATTGGCGGAAAGAACCCCTTCCTCGGCTGGGCATACGTTGCGGCGGCGGCGCTCTTCATGGCCCTCGCGGTCTTGGGTACGGCGCGTCACCTCATCAAGCCTAGGTGCGGCTTCTCCTCGTTCAAAACACAGGATGCTGACTACTGGATAGACGTTTGGGTGACATGTCCTTGCTGTCGTGGAATCGCACATGAGAGATGCCGGTATTGTATGATTGGATTTATGATTGTGTTACTGCTGTACCGTATACGACTGCCTGCTGGATGAGCATCCTAATGAGAGCTATTTTATTGTATGCTTGTCAGACCATGATGTTCGCCAATAGAGACCAGGATAATCAGAGTATATGATACCTACAGCTATGTAGCTTTGGCGGTAGCTTTAAATGTGTGGTCAGAGAAGCGAGTGAAGTAAATCGCTTCGACGCGACGGCATTATTAGTACTCAAAGGATAATAGCTGGAAAAAGGGTTGTTTGTTCAAACGAAGATGGGACTGGCGCGCCTGGGATGTGTAGCGCCTCAAATTTACGGAAAATTGCTCGAGCAAATCCTGCCAGAATAAGCCCAAGGCGCTTTTAAGGCGACGCGTCAGCGGGTTGCACTGAATTGCCTTTGTGATCACGGGTATTTGCCGATGTTTGGCTGCGAAAGGACTGTTCGCTGTTCGCCGTCGAGCACGTCGCGCGCTGCTTCTGCCTCCACGGTGCGACTAAATCCGCATTGAAAAACGGTCTCGGGCCACTTTGACGCAACGACACGGCGTTCAGTGAGCCCGTCAAGGTCAAATCTTATGGACACGAATTCGCCTACGAGCACGACGAATATCCATACCATCGTCCGGGCCCAAATAGTTTTCCTGCTGTCGACTATTAACGAGGAGAACTACGAAAGGAACCAGACGGAGATACGCTCGGTGCGTGGATGCATACGCGTGTATATGCGAAATCTCTAACATCGAGCCCTCGTGGCCGTTGCCAGCTTTCGAAGCAGCATGGAACAGAGACTTACCTGCATTTCATCCGCCGCCTGATCGCCCATTCCCAACAAAGAGTCATTCCAGCATCCGACGCAGCAAGCACTCTCACCTTCCGCCTACTTGTTGACGAAACTCAACGACTCGCGCGCGACCCATTCCTCGCGGACAAGTTCAGAGACGCTATAGACAAAGGAGAAGGAGACAACTGGCGGGGCTTTGACTTTGTGCGGTTCGTGGAACGGATTGGATTAAGGCCACTCGAGCGCCTCGTCCTTGCATCATCGGTGGCATCGGCAAACCGCACCGAGCTCGTAAACCAGGCCGCCGCAGTCATCAAGAGTGAACTGAAGGACGCGATCATCGAAATATACCGCCCTACCGACGAAATAAATCTCAATCCGAACCAAGTCGCGAAGCTGCTATCCAACCTCATCTCCGAATCTCCCGATTCCCCCATTCTCGACTACCAGGAGCGAAACGCGCTGATCCTGGCTGCCCAGAACAAGTTTGGCCGCGAAACCGTATTCCCCATGTTGCACCATATCCTCCCCGCTATGAGGTCCGTCTCCACCTCTCCCCTGCACTCCCTCAGACTCACTTCATTCCAGCGCGACTCCGGGCACCACGCCTGTGCAGGTTCTTCTACAGCTTGGTCCGGACATTACGTCTGACGACCTGGTGGTGCGCGCCGTACTCGAGCGCTTCGGAATGACCGACAAGCAGCCGCCAACGGAGTCCCAAGTCAAAGATATCATCACCACGCTGGCCCGCCATGCCGCAGAGGGTTCGACACTCTGTGATGTGAACGCGGTGGTGCGCGCCCTCGATGCATACGACCGCGCCACCCCGCTCAACTGGGCAGCCGTCATCCAGGCGTTCGACTGGCCAGACAGGCATGGCGTAGATACCGCGACACTCAAGCTGCTCATTGCCATTCTCCTCGGCGCCCCCCGCGATCAGGAGCCGCACGCTGTCACGGGCTTCTGGACGACTTGGTCGAATTCTCTTTACCAACTTCGCCTTCTGGACGCGTTGCTCTCCCTCCCTGCAGACACATTCAACTTCGTCCATCTGCCGGGAACGCGCATCGTGACGGTGGAGGATGTAGCTGGCGCCAGCCCGACCATCAAAGCACTTGCAGCCAACGTTCAGGGTCAGACATGGAACTCGCTCGAGTTGTTCGAAGTTCTTCTGCATCTTGGTGGCTCGGACTCGCCAGAAGTTAAGGCTTGCGTGAGGGATATGCTTGACAAGGCCATCAAAATTAGCGCCGAATTAGTGCATATGGGCCTCCTTCAGGTCCCTGTGAGTACATCTCCACGCGACCATTTAGCATGCTCATCCCAGTCCAGGATCCCAACTGGAACGAGCTTCGTCTGGAGTATTCTCGCAAGCTGCTTACAATGTTCCTGGGCGGGCACCCCAATCATCAACTCGTATTCATGCGGATTTGGCAAATACGGCCTTCATACCTCACCGATGCTTTCCGCGACTTCTATACGGATAACACGCTCAACATTACTCGCATTCTCGATGTTGCGCAGGATCTCAAGGTTTGTTTGTTCGAGCCCTCACTAAGTTGTTACTGAGTGTTCCTCCAGATTCTTGACAATCTTCTTGAAGTCCGACCTTTTGCGTTTGCACTCGATGTCGCAGCTTTGGCTTCCCGACGGGAATATCTCAACCTGGACAAATGGCTGGCAGATAATGTCTCCGCCCACGGGAAAGAATTCTTACATGCCGTAGTCGAGTTTTTGGACGACAAAATGCAAAGTGAGAAGAGCGCTCGTCTGTCCGATCCTCAAGTCGAAAGCAGGACCATGCCACTGTCTGCCAGTACCATTACAATCGTCCTTCGGGTTTTGCGTAACAGGTATGTCCCTTTATCGCGTCTGCCTTCAGCGCCTGATTGGTGTAGTGCGAGTCAGATGAACGAAGAGGAGCTCAAGAGTGTCGTGGATGTCCGCAATTCATGCCTCCAGATTCATCCTCGTCTCATGAGCCTGACACCTGGGTCCGACGTCGAGCCTGGCTCTACAGTCGTCAACTACACCGCGGAGATCGAGGCGGAGGTCGATGGCATCTACAAGCAGATGTATGACGAGAACATAACCA
Organism: Cylindrobasidium torrendii FP15055 ss-10; assembly: GCA_000934385.1. Lineage (NCBI taxonomy): Eukaryota > Fungi > Basidiomycota > Agaricomycetes > Agaricales > Physalacriaceae > Cylindrobasidium > Cylindrobasidium torrendii. The sequence goes on along the minus strand of KN880512.1, from coordinate 6,531 downwards.
TCGACGATGTCATTACGATGCTGCAACAACACAAGGAGTCGAATAACCCTAGGGACCACGAGGTCTTCTCTTGCATGTTGCATTTCCTCTTCGACGAGTACAAATTCTTCCAGTCGTACTATCCGACGCGCGAGTTGTCGATGACAGGATACCTCTTCGGGTCTCTTATCCAACACCAGCTCATCGACTACATCCCACTCGGCATCGCCATCCGGTATGTCTTGGACGCGCTGGGCTGCCCACCGGAGACGAACCTCTTCAAGTTCGGTGTGCAGGCCCTGGGACGGTTCGAGTTTAGATTGGCAGAGTGGCGCCCTCTGTGCGAGAAGCTGGTGGATATTCCTGCTCTGGCGGAGACCAAGCCAGAGCTCATCGCCAGCATTCAACGCCATCTTGCTACAACGTCCGCGGACGGTGGTGGAAGCAGTGATATTCGTACTCTCACTGTTGGCCCGCCCGCAGAACAGACCGTCAGAGTGTTTGTGTCCATTCGGGCCGATCACATCGATGAGGCGCTGTCTGCCCCACCAGAAGAGGTCTCGGATAAGATTCTATTCATTATCAACAACCTGGCACCCAGCAACTTTGACGCAAAGGTCAATGATATGAAAGAACTCTTCATCGACGATTACTCGCGGTGGTTGGCCAACTATCTCGTCGACCAACGCATCAGCACCGAGCCAAACAATCATGGCCTCTATCTCAAGTTTTTGGATTCCCTCAGCTCCAAGGCGCTCACCAAGTTTATTCTGAACGAGACCTTTGTCAAGGCAGCTCACATTCTGAACTCCGAGAGGGTTATGCAGTCTGGTGCGGAAAGGACGGCGCTCAAAAATGTTGGATCATGGCTGGGTTCTATCACTTTGGCTCGCGATATCCCCATCCGTCACAAGAACATGTCATTCAAGGATGTCCTCATCGAAGGCTACGAAGGCAGCCGACTGCCCATTGCGCTGTCGTTCGTCTGCAAGACCCTCGAAGGTTGCGCCCATTCCCGCGTCTTCCATACTCCCAACCCATGGCTCATGGCTGTGATGAGTCTGCTCTCCGAGTTCTACTTCTTCGCCGAGCTACGCCTCAATCCCAAATTCGAGATAGAGCTTCTTTGCAGTGCCCTTGACATTGAACTTCAGTCAATCGAACCATCGACAATCCTGCGCAGCCGTCCCCTCACCGATGTCGGCCCCTCTCTTCCCGACTACCCCTCCGACATCAACTCAATGCCCATTGGGGGTGAATATGACGCGGCGCACATTCAAGGCGAACCACAACCGCTCTCTCTTCCTCATGGCGCTGGTGATGCGCAACGTCCATTGGGCAACCAGATCGAGTCTTTGTTACAGGCGCTGTCCGTGCACGTCCAGGTCAACCAGCAACTTGCGCCACTTCACGTGAACCCGGGCTTCAAACGTGCTGTTCAGTTCGCCGTCGACCGTGCTGTTCGCGAGGTGCGTGGATATTTGATGATTTTATCAGTGTGCTTATTCAAGCTTAGATCATCCTCCCGGTTGTCGAGCGTTCGGTTACGATCTCGTGTATTTCGACGCGCGAACTTGTTGTGAAGGACTTTGCAACGGAGCCTAAGGAAGACAAATTGCGCAAGGCATCGCATCTCATGGCGCAAAAGTTGGCCGGCAGCCTTGCTCTTGTGACCTGCAAAGAGCCTCTTCGCAGCAATATGCAGAGCCACCTTCGTTCGTACTTGACCGAGGCAGGGTTCGGCGATGTTGCACAGCAGGATCCCGTTGTTCTTTTGCTCATGCAGGACAATCTCGATGTGGCGTGTGCAGCGATTGAAAAGGCGGCGACGGAGCGTGCGTTGCATGACGTAGACCAGTCGTTCGAGGATCAGTACGAGGCGCGCCATCGTCTTCAATCAGTATGTCCAGCCATTTTGTTGCTCTGCCAAAACTAATCCTTCCACAGCTTCGTGGTGGATCACAGGCATTCTGGGCTCCGGGCGTGCCGCATAACAACTTCACAGCCATGCTTCCCGACCCACTACGGATTCGCTCGTCGGGCGTGTCGGATAGTCAAGTTGGTGTGTATGATGACTTTGCAATCAGCTTCGAAGCAGTGAGGAGACGAGGCATCAGTCGCCCCAGCTCAACGATGTCGTACAACAATTACAGTCCGTCGCCAGCACCGGAGGCGATGGGGGGAGCCCCGTCTTTCGTGTCACACCCTGAATCCATGGAACGCTTCGCCGTGAGTTGTCACTCAGTCATTCCTTTACGTCTGCTGATCTCATTTCAAGCACATTACCCGTGATTTGGAGACAGTTATGGCGCAAGTCCATGTTCCCAGCCTCAGCCTGCTGGCGCAAAATCACGACATTCGCCACCTAATGAGACAGGTCATGTTCGCTACGATGGAGAGCCAGGACCGTCAAAGGACCCCGCTTGCCTTCTCTCAGAAGATCGTACAGCTTCTGTTCAAGACCCCTAACCAGCTAGGGCGTGATGTCTACGTGACTTTGTTAGACCAGCTTTGCCGCCAGTTCGAGGATGTTGCGAAGGAGGCGATCAATTGGCTTCTGTATTCCACAGACGAGGTAAGCTCTTGATAATATGGCCAAGGCAAATATATTGACACTGCTCTAGCGCAAGTACAATGTTCCAGTCACTGTTACTCTCATCAGCTCTGGCGTGCTCAACGTCGCGCTCGAGGATCAGCAGCTGGCGAAGACTCTGTGGACCGACCCCCGACCGCTTCTTCTTGACTTTGCTGTGGCCCTCGTGCGCCAGTGCCTCAGCAGCGATCCGCCCGTTGCTACTCAGGGCCAGTTCACCGCAACCTTGGAAGTCTTCGGTCGTCTCGCGCAGACTGGAAAGGCAACGGAGGATATTTTGCAGTTGCTCGACGACATGGGTGGAGCTCGCCGCCATCTCGTGGTAGAACCACCTGCTAGGATGCCATCGGTTCGGCCTGATAATGACACCCGCGACAAGCTGGTTGGCTCTTTCAACCAATGGGTCATCATTTTCCAACGTTCACCTTCGCCGGAAAAGAACTTCGTCTCGTTCATTACTCAGATGTCAAAGCAGGGCATTCTCAAGACCGAGGAGGGCTCGCTGTTCTTCCGTGTCTGTGCAGAGAGCAGTGTGGAAACATACCTCAAGAACGGTTCATTCATTGCGTTGGATGCGCTGTCGAGGTTGATCACCTACATGATCAAGTATCAGGGCGACGCAAGCGGCATTGACAACGATCACGCGAAGGTCCATTACCTTACGAAGATCCTCTCCATCTTCGTTCTCGTCCTTGCGAACATGCACGAAGAACAAGGCGTCGACTTCAAGCAGAAGCCATTCTTCCGCCTGTTCTCCAGCCTTATCAACGACTTCCACACTATCGAGGCTCAGCTTGGGACCGCATACTTCCAGCTTTTGTTGGCACTCAGGTATTATTTCGTTCGGTTCTCGGAATGAACGGGTTGCTTACGGATTGTACAGCGATGCGTTCAGCTCTCTTCAACCCACCTACTTCCCTGGTTTCTCCTTCTCTTGGATCTGCTTGATCTCCCACCGCTTGTATATGCCCAAACTGCTTATGTCCGAGAACCGGGAGGTGCGTTTAGTTGTTTGGCCCTGTAGAATTACTTGACTCATCGCCATGCAGGGATGGGCTGCTTTCCATAAATTGCTGATCTCGTTGTTCAAATTCCTGTATCCCTTCCTCCGGGATGCCGACCTTCAGCGAGCTGCAAAGGATCTTTACCGTGGATCTCTTCGCATCCTTCTCGTTCTGCTCCACGACTTCCCCGAATTCCTCAGTGAATACTACTTCACGCTCTGCGACGCCATTCCTCCCCGCTGCATCCAGCTCCGTAATATTATCCTCAGTGCCTTCCCCTCCTCTATCATACTCCCGGACCCCCATCTCCGTGGCCAGTCCTTAGAGAGCATTCCAGAGACGGGCATCATTCCACCCGTCTCATCCGACTTCGCCGCCAGCCTCAAAAATGGCGACCTCAGGAGCCTGCTCGATCAATTCCTCCTCAACCGTGGTTCACCATCGTTCCTCCCCTCTTTGAAGGAACGCGTCAAGCTAGGCGCCGTCGTTGATGGATCGCTCGAGACTTATAACTTATCCCTGATCAACGCTCTCGTCATGTACATTGGTGTATCATCTGTTGCACAGACCAAGGCGCGCAGTGGCACGCCGGTGTTTATGGCTGGCGACCCAGGTGTTGTGGTCCTCCAGTATTTGGCGGCTAACTTGGACATTGAGGGTACGTCAATTCCTATGTTCGCAATGACCTAGCTAACGAAGTTTAGGGCAACACCACCTTCTCAGCGCCATTGTCCTCCATCTCCGGTACCCTAATGCTCACACGCACTGGTTCAGCTCGCTCCTCCTACATCTGTTCGTCGAGGTCCCGGACGAGCGGTTCAGGGAGGTGCTCACGAAGGTGCTGCTTGAGAGGTTCATTGTTCATCGTCCTCACCCTTGGGGCGCGCTGGTCACGTTCATCGAGCTTTTGCGCAACCCTCAATACCAATTCTGGACGAAGGACTTCATCAATGTCGCCCCGGAGGTCAAGCTTTTGCTGGACAACGTTGCCAAGGCCATCTTCACCGCGTAGAGTTTCGTTGCTGCTATCCCTTGCTATCTCTTGCACATATATTTCCACGTTTACTACTGGGCTTTTTTTCTCTTTCTCTTCTTTTACTTACAAGTGTACTGTAACATTATTGACCGCACTTTTTTTCGCGTCTCTTTGGGTTTTTTGTGTAAGAAGAGCTGAACTTTCACATCGTACCAATGTAGTCACGGAGCCAACAAAAAAATCTTTCCTGATCTCTCGCTCTGGCTTGATACTCTGGGACATGCGCATGAGGAATAACTATGCAAAACTTTTCTTCTCGAGTGTTAGTGTTCTACTTTTCTTCTCGAGTGTTAGCGTTCTGTCAAGCTATGTGTCGGAGAGGACAAAGGGATCCTGAAGACTCTCTGGACGACATCAGGATGGGATGTGTCACAAAAGGCGAAGCATAATGATGGTGGTAGCTAGTGGCCTGACTTTAAGATGAGAGCTACTCGATCGCTGTGCGCTCAGATCAAACGGCGGTCTGGCATTGGGGTTCTAGTTGGTACCAGAAATCAGGCGTCACACGGGATGGGTAGTAAAAACGCTAAAAAAACCAATCTCGCAAGACTGTATCACAGCGAAGTTTTGTTCTTGAAAACCGCCAGAAAGATAGTATTGCGACATTACGCCGTAAGGGCTGACTGCTAATCGTACATTGGTTCAAGAGATAAATATTACTATATACCCCAGTCGCTTCCTTCTCCAAACTCGCGCCATTTGACCGTTCTTGAATTTTCTAGCGCAAAGCAATACATACACGACGGCGGGCGGACGCGGATTCCCGCCGGCTTGAACATGACAAGGTCAAGCTCAACGAGGAGCAGGGAAATAACAGAAGACTGGCTCTGCGCATGGACAAACACCCTCGTTGTCGAGCCACTGCACTGCCAGTGTGCGACGTTGTGATTAGTCCATTCGTCTCGAAGTTGCAGCAAGATGGCGGCGCTGGGGGAGGTTTCTTGAGACCCGAAAATAAAGGCAATAACTCGAGTCTACGAAGCCAACGCCGCAGGGAACATGAGCACCACGAATATTGCAATGATCGTGCCCCAGCCGTTTGGCCACTCTCATCATGAGAAGACGGGGCTGTGGCCATCGAGGTCTACGAGCGCCTTTGTATTTTGGTAGGACGAGAAGGAACGTGAGTGAAATCTGTGTCCATTTTGCGCTCTTCTGAACGTTGGGCATCCGGTAAAGGCAAATGGCGCAAGCGCGAAGGCCTCGTAGACCGTGATGAAGGTGTTGATGACCGGCCGGAATTTGACGAAGATAACAATGACGCGGTGGATGTGGTAAAGGTGTACTTTGGTGGAGGATATCTGGGAATGCGAGCCCAGAACGAGTTGAATGCGTGAAGACGTTTGATGGCAAGCAGAGTATCGGAAATCGGAGGGGCATCTGAGCACAAGTTGATGAGATAAATTGCTGTTGTCACCGCAATGCACGGATGGATAGGGAGGGTGAACTTGGGGAGGGCAGTGTATGGGTGCCGATGGCGAGTGACTTTGCCAGTGAGCGGGTGCCGCGTGAAGAGATCCTTTTTGAAGTAGGGGTCTACCCCGAGCGTATATGTGGAAGTCTGAAGATGAGGAACCTAAAGTGTGTTAGCAGGAGTCCATTTGAGTAACAGTCAGCGCACCTCATCAAACCGTTTGCGCTCTGATATCGGACAGATATGATTCATTTTGTAGAATTGAAGGATATTGGCCAGGGTCTGCTCCGCAGGGATAAAGGCTACTGCCGCGCGCCCAAACAGGTTCGCAACGTCAGGTTGAACTGCAGTTCGTTAGGGCGCTACACAGATGGCGGCATTGTATGTAGCACGTGCCTTTGAGGGTATTTAATTGAGACCTTTGAAGTTTACGAAAAAATTCGTGTCGGTGAAGCCCGCCAAAGGATTCTAGGTCCTGGACCTGCTAATCATCAGCCAGAAGATA